>CM040835.1:34043230-34048230 GCA_022828995.1 Vimba vimba
TAATTTTCCATTTTTATTTTAGTGAATTTCATTGAAATTATTACTATTACTTTCTATTTTTGTTTTAGTCATTTTAGTTCGTCAACTTAAACTAAAAGCAATAAGAAATGTTGCCTTTGCATCTATCTGGAATAAAATATATATTTTTAAAAATATATTTTAATTCAGTTATTTAAATTCAATAGTTTTAGTTAATTATAATAACACTTATTCTAAGTCTCTGGAATCATATGACAGATTTTAATTGTAATTCAGTGTTGCTGAATCAGTCGATCATAATTGGTCATGATACTTTATTGACATCAAACCTGCTGACACTGAGTTGAGTATTCGTGAATATTGAATTTGAGGAAATAAGCATCATGGGAACAGAATATTGCACAGTCTGACAGCTCCTGGTCACGCGTTCAGCCATATTTCTAAAGTGCATTTGGTAATTCAAAGTGCTTTGTATAAAAAGGACTTAAAACTAATCATAACAGATGCATAAGAAATAAAAATCGATTTGAAATGTATTAAAAACGAGATTTCTTATTTCCGTCTTTCATCCTCCATTGATCACGCTAGTTATTGTGAATGCAGTGCATATAACGCCAGTAAACCTGATCTAGTCCCGACCGGTTCTGGATTCGCAGGTTTGTCTCTTTAAGTCTGTGTCCCTTCATCCAGCGCCGCATCACTCAGATTGATCCTCCTCCTCCTGTCTTCCTCCTCTTCATTAGCTGATTGGACTGGTTTTGTGTGTGTGTGACCTTGCGTTCGCTCCGCTAATGGAGTGTGTGTCGTACGCCTGACACTGAGTGCTGGATCCAGCCCAGACTGCATTCGTGACCTCAGTCTTGTTTTAATGCAGCTGTGTCTTCCAGAACGCCTCACCCAACCATCGGCCAATGAAACTGCTCCATTTCACCAGCGCAACGTACAGTATCTCAAGATCAACTAGTTAACCGACCGGCTTCAAGCAAGCCCTGAATATTTAAGTCGGTTTCACACATGTGCAGAACGCTTTTTTTATTTTTTGCATTATGGTGCTTTCAAGTCATCTCGGAAAACGATCATATTTACGAGTTGAACGCACATGAACGCCACCACAATGTTGTAAATACGAGCTCTGGATTTTCTTTAAGACCCGATCTTTACGAGTTGTGTGTGTGTCAGTGAGAAACATGGCAGAATACCACAATACTTAAAGCTGCAGTCTGTAGCTTTTTTGGGTTAAAAATGATCCAAAATAAATGTTTGAGCAAGTACATAACCAGCCAGTGTTCAACACTCTCTGCTTGCCGTAGCTCGACTCAAAACGCTAAGCTTGTAATAATGTTTTTAACTCCAGTGGCACTGGTGGATTTCCGCGGGAACGTCTTTGCGTCATTACGTCACATCTGTGCACATGAAGAAGAGTCTCGGCTAGTCGGCTGTGAGTGTGAGGATGCTGGAGATTTATAGCCTTTTCTCACAGCACTTGATATAATTAAACTTAGCAATTTGATGGCGGATCCAGAAAGGTTCAAACGACAATCACCAGCTGGAGATTCACCCGTTGTAAAAAAGAGACTGTAACCGGCCCGTGCGGAAACAAGGATAATATCAGAAGGGCAGTAAATGTAGTCACGCAATGCTGATGTTGTTAACATTAACAATTTGAGAACAAAGTATAATTTGCACGGTTTGACGTGATATGATAAGCGATCGTTAGAATTAATCAGCGCAATTTACAGCAATGCTTTTTTTTCCTTAGTTGGTCAGAACAAAAGTGGATGTTACTTGTTCAGATTACATTTTCCAGTGAAAATTCTTATGTTGGTCAAACTTCCCAAAAGTAGAATCTGTGATTGCGAATGCCAGGATCCACACCGGCGCGACAGCCGCACATTCTCCTCAAAACATTGGATTCATCCATGCTATGCCGAGCCGAGGCACAACCCACGTAAAGTTGATAACTCCGCGAATAACTGCAATTGCAGATTTCGAACAGAGATGGCGACAAAGAGGAAAAACTGCGAACTGCAGCTTTAAAGGTATTTAGCTGTGATATTCATAAATTAATTAAAAACATAAAAAAGCAAAGTACCTGATGCACATTTATTTGTTCTTTATTTTCTAAAACTACAGTTTAAGAACCTTGCTGTATTTTTGTGTAATTAATTAAGAGAATGTACACCGCCATCTTACTCCGACGAAAGTGAAAAGTCTTTTGTTTAATTTTTTTTAATTATTTTTATTATTTTTATAAAATGAGCCAAATGAAATTAGTGGTATAGCAAGCAATTCTTTTATAGCGATGATTTTTATTATTTTGTATTTTATTTTATTTGTATTACTTTTGCATTGATAAGTATTGATTCTGGTATGATTTTCTTGGAAGATTGTGTGTGAATTATTGCAGCACAAAAAAAAAAAAAAATGCATGCTGTATGAGATTTTATTGAAAAGTATTACTCTTAGGCCCGGTTTCACAGACAGGGCTTAGACTAAGCCAGGATTAGACCATAGATCAATTAGGACATTTAAGTAATTTTTATAAACATGCTTAGAAAAAAAACATTACCGATGTGCATCTTAAAAATAAAAAGGCACTGATATATTTTTAAGATCAGTCAGTGCAAGTTTATTTCAGTGGAAACAGCTCAGACTTACATTTTAGTCTAGGACTAGTCTTAAGCCCTGTCTGTGAAACCAGGGGATACTGTTTCTGCTATATAAACATGTTGGTGAAATAGTAGCAGTCTCCTAGAATGCTGTTCTGAATTCAGCCAGTGTCTGTCTTGTCAGTGGGAGTTGCATTCTGTCAGGTTGAGAAGCTGCGTAAATAAAGCTGGATGGATGGAGAGAGAGAGAGAGAGAGAGAGAGGTGAATGGGAGTGTGTGTGTATGTATGATGCCAGTGTTATCCAGACAGACGAGTCGAGTGTTCAGGTAGAATGACAGACAGTTTGTTTTTACCTCGTCTGTTCATTGGATTGAGTGCTCTAAATATGTGCAGTCGTAGCCTTTCTCTCTTGAGCTACAGAAACAAACGGAGCAGGAGATAGAAACGCACTGCTAATGCACACCTGTGGCCCTCCCGCTGGCGCCGGGATGCTCTACTGCTGATTCAGGAGGAAGTGCACTTTAAATACGCCTCAAATCCGATGCGAGGGTTGTGACTTGTGGCTGATCAGCAGTGTTAGTTACTACCGTTGCAGTGTCGAAGGGCCTTTTCTGTTGAATTTTAAAGAGTTTAAGAAGAAGCAATTCCTCCCTTTCGGCACCTTCACACAATCAGGTCTTCATTTTTCTGGTCAAGATTTGATTAGTCTATTATTTATTTATTTATTTATTTATTTATTCTATTATTTTATTGTTGTTGTTTTTTCATACATTTTCCAAACTACTTGATATATGTTGGGTCATAGGTTTGCATTTTATTTTATTTTATTTTATTTTATTTTATTTTATTTTATTTTATTTTATTTTATTTTATTTTATTTTATTTTATTTTATTTTATTTTATTTTATTTTATTTTATTTTATTTTATTACTTTTTTTTTTTTTTTTTATATATATATTTTTTTTTTTTCAAACCACATGTTCCATATAAGGTTATGGGGATGCTGGAGCTTTAATTGTATTGTTTTTATTTTATTTTATTTTATTTTATTTTATTTTATTTTATTTTATTTTATTTTATTTTATTTTATTTTATTTTATTTTATTTTATTTTATTTTATTTTATTTCCATTTTAATTTAATTTTGTCTTATTTTATTTCATATTTTGTTTTATTTCTATATTTTATTTATTTTATTCCATTTTATTTTTTATTTTATTTTATTCCATTTTATTTTGTTTTATTTTATATGCAATTTAATTGAATTTTATTTTACTTTATTTTTTTATTTTATTTATTTTATTTTATTCCATTCCATTTTATTTTGTTTTATTTTATATTTTATTTTATTCCATTTTATTTTTTATTTTATTTTACTGCAAAAATAGTAAAAGTACTATTTGTTTTTAAATCCTGAACTATTTTTTGGTTTGAGATCCGTTTCTGGGATGCATTTTATTTTATTTTGTCTTATTTTATATTTTATTTTATACCATTTTATTTTATTTTTATAATTTATTTTATACCATTTTTTTTTTAAATTCCATTTTATTTTATTCCATTTTATTTTGTTTTATTTATTTATTTATTTTATTTATTATTTATTTTATTTCCATTTTATTATTATTTTATTTTATTGCAAAAATAGTAAGAGTACAATTCTTAAAAAAAAAATCTTGATTTATTTTAGTTTTGTTATGGCTTTAGTTTTAGCTATAGCTAGAGTCACGCTGCTGTTCAGTGTGTGTGTGCGTGCATCAGTCCTGTGGAAATGTGTGTGTGTCTTAACAGGGTTTCTGAGGTTCAGCATCTGATTAGTTTCCTGCCCTCCAGCTCAGCTTTATTCTCTAATGATTGCTTGCATCACATTTGAAACAGAGCTGTGTTATGATGATGATTATGCAATGTTTCGAATACGATTATCATTTCTGCAGGTTCGGTGTGTTTGAGATCCTGAGTAACCAGATGAAAGACGAGTTTGGGAAACTGGACAGCACTCGTGGGCTAGTGTGTGGTCTGGGTGCGGGAGTGATGGAGGCCGTCCTGATCGTCTGTCCCATGGAGACGATAAAGGTGAGGTCAAAGGTTATTTCGTTTAACGTTGAACATTACATTCTGCTGCAGTTTTATCTGAGTGCTTCATCTCTCACATCTCCAGGTGAAGTTCATCCACGATCAAACCTCAGCGAATCCCAAATACCGAGGCTTTTTCCACGGCGTGCGAGAGATCGTCAGAACTCAAGGTGAAGAACACAAGCTTTGTTTCGACTGTTTCGCCTCACAGTTGTGGGAAAAACTCAGTGTCCTGATCCTCGGAAGGCCTTCTGATTCTCACTCGACTAGTTCTGTTGAATTTCCACATGACAAGAGTTTGAAAAAGAAGCAATTCCTCCTTATCGGCATTAGGACCC
>CM040835.1:34053230-34055730 GCA_022828995.1 Vimba vimba
GTTTTGTTGACTTCTAAGTGACTTGGTTAGCATGTGTCAAGGTCAGTCTAGCTAGCACATGATGTTCTGCCATGGCTGATAAGGTGTTGCAACTGTCCCCAAGCTAAGCAGACATATCCAAACAGACCACACAACAGTGTTTTACAGTCATTGTGGGATATAAAAGGATAGTAAGAAGGCTAGTTTTATTCTGTTTGTTTTCAGTATGCCAAGAGTGAGGAAGAGGGTTACTAACAGAGGGGTTCCCCTCAATGTTTTGGAGCGAGCATCAGATGTAATCAGGGATGAGGGCAGGACAGTCAGGGCAGTGGCCAAGGACTTCGCCATCTGTCACACCACCTTATTCCGATTCAATAAAAAAAGAGAGAAACTTACAGGCGAGGGATCGGATACGTTACCGAGAGCAGGGTACTGGACCAGCAGGAAAGTGTTCTCAGAGGACCAAGAGACGAGCCTCAGTGAGTATTTAAAAAGGGCAGCCGACTTATACTACGGGTTAAATCCCAAAGAGGTGAGATTTTAACAAGAGAATTATGTAGCCTGTATAAGAGAGAGAGATATTTACTACTGTATGTACATTTTATTTCAGGTTCGCAAGTTTGCCTTTCAACTAGCCTCTCGCTACAACTGCAACTTTCCCCCAAAGTGGAGTGAGACCAGTATGGCTGGTGTTGACTGGTTCACTGGCTTTCTAAAGAGGCACCCCACGCTCTCGATAAGGCGTCCCCGAGCCGCCGTGCCTCCTCCGACAGGGCCACCCTCCTTCTGTGCGTCTCCCGCAAGACCATCAACCTGTGGGACGGGCACAGAGGACTTCTCACCAGAAGCTATCCGGCCACATCCCAAACCAGGAGTCAGGAATAAGTGTGCAAAAGGCAGGAGACGACGCTCCACTGCCATCCTTACAGACACTCCTGTGAAGGAAGCATTAGAAACAGAAATAAAAGTAAACTCTACAGCAGAAGGCAAAGAAATCCACAAAGAAAAGTGCATGTAAAGAAAACCAAATTGTATGAAACAGTTGCAGTTTTGTACAGTAAATACATGTTTAATAAAAGTTTGTTGCATTGCAAATTGTTCAGTTCTTCCTGTCTGACACTGAAATATGGAGAGATTGAATAGCGTCTGAATCTGTGTAGGCCTATGTTCTGCACATAAACAACACTCAATAACTGTTACTCGATAAATATGACTAAATCAATAAATTATACAATAATATTATTGTATAAATAAATAATATTATAGTAAAACAGTTCATATTTTCAGAATTCTCTGCTCATTGAGACAAAAAGCTAAAGTTAATTAGTGAAATTTAAGGTATTTTTTAACATGTTGCAACCGTCCCTTGGGTCGGGGTCAGTTCAACATCTGGCTTCTTCCATTCAAATAAATACTGTGAACGATATGTCATATGTAATAATCATCTTTAATTAAGTGTCACCCCCCTTTTTTTTTATTACACATGAAAATGCACATTCCGAACTTAAATGGTTGTAATTCAAGAATGCTTTGGAGTATAGATGTATGATTGGTCTTGTTTTAAAGAAGATATTTGGCAGATTCTTGTAGAAGTGAAATAGATTAAGAAAGTGAAACAGAAAAAAAAGTTATAGAAGTTTATGAAAATGTAAAAAAAAATATTCATATTTTATATAAAATATATATTTTCAAAACATGGTGAACTCTAAAACTGCAAGAAAATGAAAGCCAAAAATCTAAGCAAGTTGTGTTTCAAAATTTTAGGTTGACATCTCAAAAAATGAGCTTTCAGTGAGATTTTATTTGGGCGCAGTACCAAACTTTTTCACTAGGTGACAACCAGACTCCATTACTGATCATATAAGCACTACACCTACATTTCCATATGTGGTTTGAGTGATCTGAACCATTATTTACACAGTTTTCATACAATTTATGGAGTAGACATCCTATTCAGAATTAGTATTGGAAGTTTGGCAGATTTTTATACGAATTCAACCTCTAAGAAACACATAAAAAGAACACGTTACAAGAGAAGAGCTCGCTGCCACATCACAAATGGTGAATCTATTATTTTTTTCTTTATATTTAATATTTTCAGACCTTTTTTTCTAAAAGAAGGGAATGGATGCTATCTTTTGAACTCTTGGCATGAAAACAAACTGAGGTTTCTACTATTTTTTTAATGATTTTTCATGTTCATTACTATTTCAAAATTTGAACTATTTCTCCTCTGTAATTTTTTTTGAAAATCAGTCACCAAATATGAAAACTAGAGATTGTAAGCTTTTAAATGATGATATAGTTTGTCAAGATTAGTTTAGGATATTACTGTTTTAAATATGTAATGGCTGTGGGCCCACTGGTGGGCCAGTGAAATGGTATGGGTAATTAGCAGACAGATGCAAGTTTACAGTTTTTACCAACTGCTTACACACGTTTTCAAAACTAAGTCTCCTTTTTTCAAAACTCTACACACAATTCCCCAAACTGCACACACAAAATGCAAAATGCCTCACAT
>CM040835.1:34060730-34130730 GCA_022828995.1 Vimba vimba
TTCCTGAATTATTTGTTACTCGCACTATCTGAACTCACATTAGTAGATTAGCATCAAATGCTTTCGCAATACAAACGCACTGTTCCATCTGTTCTCTATTATGTGTTCTGTCAGATATTTGTGATGTTTTCCCATCTTTGTCAGACAAACTGACTCCGTTACATGAACGAGCTGCTGGTATCAGCTCATTCTCGCTCTCTGTGGGTGGCATTTCATAATCACACCATAATCATATAATTATCACGTCCATCACCCATAACCGAAGTGAGGAAACAAACAGATGTTGCATAATAATAACAGCTCAGAGCACTGATCTCAGGTCAGACCGGACGCATTTGAAATGTCGGGAACACTCTTTACAATAAGGTTCATTAGTTAAAATTAGTTAATGTATTAACTACACTATCAGAAATAGGGGTACAGTAGGAGTCCATTTCTGTCCCCCAAGGTACAATCTACACTAACGTACCCCATAGGGCTTATTATTGGATCTCAAGGTACATATATGTATCTTTTTGAGGGTCAAAAAGCATTAAAAGGTACATATATGTACCGTTTCTTTTAAAGAAACCATTGTTCCCTTGAGGGTACAGTCCCAGCCACAAGCCATCGTGCCCCTACAGGTACAATTATGTACTTTATTTTCTGAGAGTGTAATATTAACTAACAATGAGCAACACATTTGTTACAGTATTTATTAATTTTTGTTAATGTAACCGCAGCTGTTCATTGTCTGTTCATGTTAGTTCACAGTGCATTAACTAATGTTAACAAATACAACCTTTGATTTTAATAATGAATCAGTAAATGTAGAAATTAGCATTGTTTAGCAGAAACAGATATTTAGGATGTAGCCTATGGGTGCAAAAAATACCCAGACGTGAATTCATCTTTCTAATCCAACATTTGAAATTTTTTGATGATCTATTCTAGGCCTCTATATAGGTTTAGACCATAGACTTCTGTGAATTCATCTTTCTAATCCAACATTTGACATGTATGATGATCTATTCTAGGCCTCTATGGGTTTAGACCATAGACTTCTGTGAATTCATTTTTCTAATCCAACATTTGACATCTTTGATGATCTATTCTAGGCCTCTATATGGGTTTAGACCATAGACTTCTGTGAATTCATTTTTCTAATCCAACATTTGACATGTTTGATGATCTATTCTAGGCCTCTATGGGTTTAGACACCATGTTGGTGTGTGTAATTGCGTGCGCGTCCTGCAGGGGGCGCTGCGCGAGACGCGCGTCAGTCACTCAGCGCGCGCGCACCTTCAGCACAGATGAACTTCTGCTGACTGGACTCGCGACGCTCATTCTGTTCTTCTGAAAGTGCGCACATTCGTGAGAAAGTTATTTTAAGCGGCATCTTTTGTGTTAGAGGAAACCCGAATACGTTTTCTGAGGCGTCGTGATGATGATAATGATGGGAGCTCGTGTTTGTGCGGTGTTTGTGCTGGTAATGTGTGTGTTCGGAGTGTGTGAGGCGGGATGCGCAGACAGACCGACACCGAGATGCTGTCCGGGACGGAATAACGAGTGTGTGGAGAAGAGTGCGAGGAGAACCGTGTGTTACTGCGACACGTACTGCAGGAGGAGCGGGGACTGTTGTGATGATTATCAAACCGTGTGTCACATCTCAGGTGAGTCTGTTAAACACCGTCAACATGAGCCGTTATTCCGTTAACCTGCTTCACGTGACGTCACGCCGCGGTGATCGACGTGCGCGAATTACAACTTTAAAGTTAGTTGGTTTATCTCAAGCAATATCTTGCAAAATTTCTCAATGAATCCCAAAACTGTTATTTTTGGATTTTTTTTTTATGCCTGCTTTATAATAAATCGAATTATTTTCCTATGTAGATTTTTAGTTTTCAAATTGTAAACCAATTTTTTTTTTTTTTTTACACGATATTTTTACGAAAACATTACTTGATTACAATTTCATCTTCTCTTCACCCAAAAGCACTCAGCACATGTACAAACTCGCACGACCTACACACTTTTTACCCTAATTAATGTTTAAATTTCTTTTAATTTAAGTAATGCCCTCTTTCTTTCTTTCTTTTTTTTGCCATTCTCGTTAATTTTACTGCCTAGTTCTGAGTTTTTTTTTTTTTTTTTTTACTATTCTTTATATTTCTGTTATTCTTAATATTTATAGTTGTGTTCTAATTTTGTTGTTTGTTACTGAAAACTGAATGTTCAAATAAAGCATATAAAAAATAAAAAAGAATTATAACTTAAAAAAAATATATATTTTTTTTAAATAATCTCCGAACCCCTTTGACATATTTACTTGAAACACCCAAGTAAATAAACACAAATATAAACACAATATATTTTGAGTTAATATTTCAATAATTTAACGTCACATTCGCGTCTGTTAATCGTCACGTGACATGCTATTTATTTTGTTTATTAGGTGTTTTTATTTACAAAAGTTTATGTATTTCAATTTTATATTTTTATGATTTAATTAATTATTAGATTTTCATCAAGTTTAGGAAAACCCGGCTATAGAACAAAAAACGCTGAAGATTATAAAAGAATCATAACACTCGTCCATTTGACACATACACTGTTTTCCAAATATTTCTGAATTATTTACTACAAGCTGTATGCAAACAAAAACATTTTCACTTGTATTATTATTATTATTATTATATATTATTTTCAGTGGGTCAGTTTCTCACACAAAGCATCATATGACTTCAAAAAATTGGGAATATAGTGCACTAATCACATTAATAAGTGTTTTATGAACCGGTTAGATATTCCGCTAAACATCTCCTTTTGCATTTGACAGGACTAAAAACATGTTTTAAACAACATGAAGGTGAATAAAGGATGACAGAAGTTGCTTGCTATTGAATAATTCAACTAAAAATTGAAATACTGTCATAATTTTTTTCAAAGGATGTTCTCAAATTTGGCTTTGAGAGAGAGACTAAGGATTGAGGTTGATGGAGTATTGACAGCAATCAGCGGCTCAGAAACAGCTGGTTTCTCAGAGTAAATGGTGTGACGTGATGAGTGAAGTATGTGTGTTGGTGAACCATCATTATCTGTCTGTCTCTCATCTACTTCAACAGAACTCAGAAACAGCTTCAAATACACCGTATGTATGTATGTAAACAGTACATCCCATCATCAGCCCATGGCAGGAGCAGCATTCTGCTCTATATAAGGCAAAGCGATGTAAAGACGAGAGGCTTTTATCTCTCTGTTTTGACTTTGTAGGAGGTCTTGAGCTTCTCAGGAGCTCAGAGTTGCTCAATCGTCTGTGTTTATGCTGTAAAACTGAGTCACTGAGACTTTAAAAGAACACGACGTCCAACAGGATTTGACCCAAAAACACTTCACTCACACTTATAAATGTCTGAATGTTCAGAACACATCAAAGCGAGTGTGAATTTATTGAAAAGAAAGATGCACAAACCGTTTACAAGAAATATTTCACAAAAAGAAGTTTGTTTTGACATAAGTTTAACCCCTTAGCATAGATGGATGTAATTCATGAATGCTTTGGAATACAGATCTAAGGTTGGTCTCTTTGTAAATTGCCCCTATTATGCTATTTTAAAGTTTCCTAATGTTGTTTTGGAGTCTCCTACAACAGGTTTACATGCATCAAAGGTCAAAAAACATCACCAAAATTTTCAATGATTCTCAAACGACTCGTCAGATGAATCAATCTCTTACCTATTACCTATCAATCTCAAATAGCTTACCGGGTGACGCCCACATTTCATTATTTTATTTTTTTATGCGTTCAAATTCTGTCACAATATCATTTCTACCTCAAAACAGTCGCCAAATATGGAACTTTGAGTCTCAGACCTTTCCAACGATATGCGTTTTGTCAAGATTAAAAGCAATTTTGATTAAAAAATGTGTAATATGAAACACGACAACGCCCACTAGGGGGAGGAGCCTGCTAAAAGGTTTTAACCCTCTGGTGCTGTTCGTAATTTTTTTTACTTAGAAATAATACGTTTTGGATTTTTTAATTTTTTTTACTTCATCGGTATGTTGCGAAACTTGGTACAGGTTTTGGTACTTGCTGTTTGAACACACATACAAAAATCATGGACATTCGAAAAGGTAAAATTGTCCTGAAAAAAATATTCACACGAATTTCATCCAGTGGAAGCGTTTGGTACTGCGCACAAACAAAATCTTACTGAAAGCTCATTTTTTGAGATATCAACCTCAAATTTGGATCACAGCTTGTTTAGATTTATAGCTTTGATTTTCTCACAGTTTTAGAGAAAAACATATATTTCATATACAAATTTTAAATAGTTTTTTTTACACATTTTTCATAATAATAAACTTAAACTTCTATCACTATAACTGTCAGTGTGTTTTTCTCTTCAGCAATAACCTAACCCTAACAGGTAGTAAATGGATCACAATGGGCCCCTATTATGCTATTTTAAAGTTTCCTAATGTTGTTTTGGAGTCTCCTACAACAGGTTTACATGCATCTAAGGTCAAAAAACATCATCAACATTTTCAATGATTCTCAAACGACTCGTCAGATGAATCAATCTCTCTAAATCCCTCCTTTCCGCGAGCTACTCTGCTCTGATTGGCCAGACAGCTCAGTCTGTTGTGATTGGTTTAGTGCGTACAGTGCACGCGTCGAAAACAAAAATGCCCGTTGCCATAACAACGCCAGTTCTGCATGTGTTTTTTTTTACAGTCTATGGTCCTGAGGCTTCCTACACAGTAAACTAAACACAGTAACGAACAATGACGTTGATTTTACCATATCAATGCGAGCGCGAGTCCGATGATGAAACATTGGAAGAACTAGTTATTCAACCCGAACCTCCATTGCAGGGACGACTCGAGCAGGACTCAGTGTTTCTCACTGATTCGCTACTCAGTTTGAGGGACATTATGAGACATTATCACATTATCACACGAATTTCATCTAGTGGAAGCGTTTGGTACTGCGCACAAACAAAATCTTACTGAAAGCTCATTTTTTGAGATATCAACCTCAAATTTGGATCACAGCTTGTTTAGATTTATAGCTTTGATTTTCTCACAGTTTTAGAGAAAAACATATATATTTCATATACAAATTTTAAATAGTTTTTTTTACACATTTTTCATAATAATAAACTTAAACTTCTATAACTATAACTGTCAGTGTGTTTTTCTCTTCAGCAATAACCTAACCCTAACAGGTAGTAAATGTATCACAACTACTCCATAATTATAATTTAGTACCAAAATGTATTTATATAAAATACAAATTATTAAATAAAAAGTATTATTGAACTTATTTAATTGAAATTTGGTCGACTGCCATGCGAAGGGCACCACAGGGTTAAAGTACCGTTTCCATGTTAACGCAGTGTCCGATTTCAAAACATTTGTATTTTTAGTTTTTAAGCTTTCAAATGAAACCTAATCTATGATGATTAGATTACTAAAATATGTGATGGGAAAAAATGCAATAAAAAGAGCGTTAAGAGGTTAAAAGTTATACTTCTGAAAATGCGCACACTTCATCCCTTGTTTCGTTTCAGAGAGCTCAAATAAAGTCAACAGTTCACGTATCTATTCTTCTGATTCTCTGTCCAAGCGGGATGTTGTTGGCAGGTGTACTGTTGTCTTTGTGATCGGTCATCGGCATCGTCGCTGTGCGGATTGTTTTTATTATGAGTAATATTGGACTGGACTGCAGGGATTCGGTTGGTTTTGGTTTGTACATGTCTCCAAATAACAGCTTGATCTGATTCATTCAGACATTCACTCCCTTACTCATGATTACTGCCATGTGTGTGTGTGTGTTTCAGCAGCAGACTTGATATATATAGCTGAGGAAAACAAATATGCAAAACATTTTCTAAAAGAAAAACAGCTCTTAAGCGGATTTATATGTGTGTTTGGGTGTGTATGGGCTGGGTGATATTGCTAAAGCTTAGTATTTTGCAGATTTTTTTCCCTCACATTTGATGTATCTTGATATTCATGCATTTGCTCAGAAATGGCTTAAATGGTAATAATTCATATCAGTTTTATTTTCTATAAATAAGTTATATCAATCAACCACACAGCCATTGATGCCAAGATGATTCAAAATCTTTTTGTAAGAATTAAATCCGTAAAAATCTCATTAAAAATAATCAAAGAATGTTTCCCACACTAATTTTGGACCAATATAACAATGGAAACAAATTCACCGATATAATAATACAACAACACATAGTAAAAAAAGAAATATTTACCTACTAAAATATATGTTGCATTATAAAGTGTGTGTGTTTGAAAATACAGCAGTGTGTTTTTCATGAAGACGGACGTCATATCAGCCACATGGAGCCAACAAACACACAGTTTTGAGACAGTGCAGGAATCGAGGTATAAAGAAACCCATTTCTTCCCCTTTCTCTCTCTTGAGTCTGGAGCAGGTTTCATCTAAAAGCTGCTCTTGATGTTCCCAGTAATTGTTCCCAGTCTTGGCTGTTATCTGACTCTAGATTCTGTTGTTAAAGGCTGTGGGTCATTTACAGCACAATGACTGTGTTCCGGAGGGTTTGGTTAGACAGGACCGGCTCACATTATATATAGTCTGACGGTTGGGCTGTCGCGATTACTGCAATATTGTAGTACCGCGCTACTGACAGGCCAACCGCAGAGGAATGCAAGTAACCGCGATATTTGCGTGTTTTCTTTTTTCATAAGGCTATACAATAGGGCTTTGACTTTTGCCCAAAAATCATATTAGAAGTTTGTTTGTTTATTAATATTAATATTCGAATATTTATTAATAATATTTTGACGGAGATAGCATGGAGTCGATTCTGGCCTGCCTCGCCCCCTCCTCCTCCTCCTCTTCCTCTTCCAGCTTGCCAGGATCATGTAGTGTTGACAGATGGGCATCTGGTCATGTTGCTGGTCGTAACGTGGTGTGTGAGTTTGGTTCTACATATTTTACATACACTTTGTCCTTACTTGTGATTTTTCCCTGTTTCTTTGGGAACCCAAAGTAGCGCCACACGTTGCTTTTCAAATTGTCAGGAGTGTAGATTTCGAACTCCTCGTCAGGCGTGGTTGTTGTTGGCGTTGGCGTGGCCATTGTTTTGGTATACAAAATAGGCGCTAACAGGACGCTAACGTCACCTACCGGAGCCCAGATGACCGATAATAGCCTTGCTAATGAGCTCGCGATTCACAACTTCACCAGGCGTGAAAAAGCCTTGGAATCTGAATTGAAAACAACGTTTACAAGCAAACACATTTACAAAAAATAATGCCCATAACAGGTTCGAATATTAAAGGCTGCCTAATATTCGTTCGAATATCATTCTTTTTTTTAAATATTCGAATTATATTCAAATAACGAAGTTTGGAGTCAAAGCCCTACTATACAATACCCTTCTTGTTTGTGTATTGAATGTTAAATAAGTCAATAATGATAACAAGACTGTTTTTATCATGGTGATTTGCACAGAGGCTTCATGGATTTGCACTTAAGCCTAAACAGACTGAGTGAATGAGAGATATCGACTCACCTGCATCTTGTCTTCGAGGTCAAGTCATATATATTTACCATGAATGGCATCAGCGGCAGCGCTGGTCAGCATTGCACTGTGCGAGGAAGCCGCGGGAAACAAAAAATCAGCGAGTCACATGTTGAATCAATGCCATTGGTCTCTACAGCGTTACCCATGCGACGCATTGCTGGTCAGCTGAGCCTTGGAAAGTGGAGCTCAAAGTTAAAAATAATTAACACCTTGTTTCATTACTATCTTTTAATGAATCAGCGTTTTTGAACGTGTTCGTTGAATGAACGGTTTAATGACTCACTCAAAGACGGTCCGTTGCCGTTACAATGTAACTGTGCGCTGAGTGACAGGCTTTCAGTGTGCAGTGCAGTGTTACATTGGTTACTGAAAATGTCCTCGTTTTTGTGCATGCTGACCACATCGTAACACTTATTTATATAGCAACAAATAAATATTAATAAATAAATAAAAATAAAAAAATGGCGATAATACTGCATATTGCGCTATTGAGCCACTCAAAATTACCGCAAGGGAATATCCTTCACCCCAACAGCCCTATCTGACGGTAGCTTTAAAGGGATAATTCACCCAAAAATGATATTTAAGCCATGATTTACTCACCCTCAAGCCGTTCGAGATGCATATGTCAATCTTTTTTCAGACAAACACATTTTCAGTTATTTTAGAAAATGTCTTAGATCTTTCAGTGGTTATAATGTGAGGCAATGGGGTCCAGCTGATTCACGTCCGAAAATGTACATGCATCCTTCTCAAAAATAATCCATCCGGCTCCAGGGGGATAAACAAAGGCCTTCTGAGGGTGATCCGTGCGGTTTTGTCGTAAAAATATACATATTTAAAACTTTATAAACTAAAATAACTGGCTTCCGGTGGCGGTCGGTGTGCGTTCACAGAGATGGATGCTGGCGTATGACGTATGACGTAGCGTAGGAAGCGTCGTGACGTAGAACGAACGTGACAGCGCAGCCAGAGAGCAGAGCAAAACAAAAATCAACGTTCGTTCTACGTCACGACGCTTTCCATCTCCGTGAACGCGCACCGACCGCCACCGGAAGCCAGTTATTTTAGTTTATAAAGTTTTAAATATGTATATTTTTATGACAAAACCGCACGGATTACCCTCAGAAGGCCTTCGTTTATCCCCCTGGAGCCGGATGGATTATTTTTGAGAAGGATGCATGTACATTTTCGGACGTGAATCAGCTGGACCCCATTGCTTCACATTATAACCCATATGGAAAAGAAACAGAAAAAACTTATAAGAAATTCCTATTGCCTACAATAGTAAATGTTTATGTTTTATATGCATTATATGTCTTATGAGAGTTATATGTCTCATATTATGATTTACTCATGAAAGTGGCCACTTTCGCATTTTTCTCATACAACGTAATTATATGAATTAAGTATGAATCAATCAAACAATATATATGCTGTTTATAAGGATAGTACATCGTAAAGTATTTGTTTCGTATATGTTCCATATCATTTTTGCATTTTTAATTACTATGTAAAACATGCCTTAGTTATAAAGACATAAAATTTATATATTAATATTTACAATTACATACATCTTTCTTGTGCATAAATACATGTCAACTGTCCTCTTTCCCACAGGCTTTCACAAAGCCATAAACACTGCTCAGGTACACTGTAAAAAGTAATAAGTTGACTTTACTTAGAAAAGCTGTGGAAACTGATTGCCTCAATTTTCAAGTGAATTAGTTCATAATTTTTGATTTGATACTACGCTCTATTACTTTGTAGATTTAACTTGCATATTTGTAGACATTACCATAAAACTTGAGTAGAGGTAACTCAATTTAAAAAGTTTAGGCAACTTGCAGATTTAAGTAAGGTGAACTTAAACAAACCAGTTAATTTAACATGTCTGCTTGTTCATTTTACTAGAGGAATATGTGGAAACTGATTTCCTTAAATTTCTCAAGCAAGTTCTACTCAAAATTCTAAGTTAAGAATACAAAGACAGACAACAGATTTGGCACAACACTAGAATGTTTATTTGCTCCATAAAACAATATTAATTTGAGACATTACTTAAGGCATGCCAATCAACATGGCCCACTACAACATTTTAGAAGAAAAAAAAGCACATACTGCACTCAAGAAAACAAAAAGACAATAAAAATATGTTTTTAACATTATAAAGTGGTCAAAAGAAGAGCTTAAAAAGTCTGTAACAAGTTTAGTACAGGACACATTTCCTACTACAGTTCTCTTTAAAATTTTGGCCAATGGACAAAATCTCTTTCTATATGAAGTCGAATGTGCTCTTCAGTGTTGCAGGATAAGTTTAGAGCATAAATCAGTCCAAAGAGCAAACAAATTGCATGTGGAATATTTTCATGTTCATCCTAAACCACTGTACCTTCCAAAATGAATGCTGTTGTTGTGGCATCAAGATGCAGGGAGTAGGGTATGGTTGCAGAGCCCTTTGGAATCACAATGCCTTTTTCAGTGTGGGAAATATCTTCATTGTCATCACAGTCCTAAAAATGGGCATAGCATATAACAAACATGAGGTCAAATCAAGCCACACAACTTATTTTAAAGGGATAGTTCACCCAAAAATAATTATATCATTTACTCACCCTCATGTTGTTCTCTATCCCTTACTTTGTTTCTGTGTCTGACTGTTTTATCTTGCCTTCATTACTCTTCTTGCCAGATGTCAAAACTGTTTGAAGAACAGTTTGCCTTTTAAATAAGAATAACATCAGAGAAGAAAATACTTACAAAATGTATCTTGTAAAAATCAGAAGGGTCCTCTCCTTGGACGAGTGGTAGGCCATGAAGAACGTCTGTTCGTACCGCATTGATGTTGGATTTCTGCAAAGTTATAAAAATGTATATTATAACGCTCATGACACTAACACAACAAAGAGCAAACAAAAACAGCAAAGGTAACGGTTGCTTTGCTATCGAAAGATTATTGTGATATGTCGAGGAGCTTACTTTATTTTCAATCTGCTGCAATATCTTCGTAAGTCTGGAGCCAATGTCTTCACCTTTAGCCCAGAAGGTATCGATGAAAGGTGGAGTGAATTGGTCCAGTTCTTGAAAGAATTCAGTTTGACGGTTTTTGCCAAATACAAGACGAAACTCTGCCAGGATCCAAAAAAACAAAAACAAAAAAAAGTATAACAAACTGACATTAAGCACTTTTCACTGAAATGTCCGAGTATGAATTAAACATCAAAAGCGGTTTATGATCAACTTGCTTTGAAAATGTTCAAGATTAAATTATATAGGAAAACAATAAAGACAGGAATATTTACCTGACTCTGAGTGAAGAGGGCTGGCCACCTTTCCACTGTGTTCTTCACAGCAAAGCTCCTCAAAACTGCAAAGTGGGCAGTAAAATATCAAAGGGATATCACATGAACTAGATTGGCTACCATGTGCCTAATGTTAATGATTTTTTTATTAAAGGGATAGTTCAGCCAAAAATGAAAATTCTCTCATTGTTTACTCACCCTCAAGTTGTTCCAAACCTGTATGAATTTATTTGTTCTGCTGAACACAAAGGAATATATTTGGAAGAATGTTTGTAATCAACAGATCTCGTCCCCATTGACTTCCATAGTAGGAAAAAAATATACTATGGTAGTCAATGGGGACCGAGATCTGTTTGGTTACAAACATTCTTCCAAATATATTCCTTTGTGTTCAGCATAACAAAGAAACTCATACAGGTTTGGAACAACTTGAGGGTGAGTAAACAATGGTAGAATTTTCATTTTTGGCTGAACTATTCCTTTTAGTGCACCCTTAGTGCATTTAATTATTTTAATGAACACAGACAAACTTTGTAGACATGGAATCGGAGTAGCCTACTTCTAGAGTAGCTTCCATGTTTTAATCTAAAGTGTTTCAACAGCTGAGACCTCTTTTCACAGGAAAACAAGCAGAACTTGCACGTGCAGTGCATCAATTAAGTCCCCAAAATAAGCATACACAAAAGAAAAAGACAAAATAATAAGGTAATAATTATACTTGTTAGTACGCTTTCTTAACTGCATCGTGTTGATCATTTCCATGTGAACGAATGACACGTGAGCATGGAACGTTCTAGAAAGAATGTTCGTAAAGTAATGTTAGGCCGCGCAGGTTTTACGTTTTTACATAAATAACAGTTATTAATGATAAACCCCGAACTTACAACCGAGTAAAATAGCTTACAAACTTTAAGTTACACAAAAAGTGTTCAGTAAAAATATAGATTTTGCAACCTAACGTTAGCTAGTAAGTTAAGCCACTGGTCTCTCAGCTGGTCTCATTATTTCGACATAAACACTTAAGTTACAGTTAACTTGTGCCTTTTCCTCTTACGTGAGAATCTAATTAAATTCTATTTACGTTTTTATAAGCAATGCAATGACATTGAGGTTTATAAATAGCTTACCTAGTTTTGCTGAACTGCATCCCGAACACGAGCGAGCTGAAGTTCTTCTTCGTCGATGTCGTCTTCAAGTTCACTAACAAAACCGTCCCATTGCGCATGCGCGAGACGAAAATGCATTTAAGAAATCAAAAGTTTCGCCTTATGCTGAAAGAAATCATGGCAGAAACTTAACCAAAGGCCAGTAAATATATCAAGCTCTGTTAATAAAAAATATAATAGATTGTGACACAGCAGCAGCAAATGGGCTTGCCAATAAGCTTTAATCTTAGTAGTTTCCAAGTTATTTTTAGTGCAAAGGAAAAAAAAGATTCAGAACCTATAAATAAATACACACGCACCTGTGTGTGTGTGTGTGTGTGTGTGTGTGTGTGTGTGTGTGTGTGTGTGTGTAAAATTAACAACCATTTCTAATTATAGGGTATTTACTAAAATGTTTATTCATTTCATTATTATTAGCATTATTATTATTATTGCTAGCAAATTCTGTGCTTAAGAAGTTTGCAATAGTGTGAACATGCCTTTAGTACAATACACTTAACAATCATAAGTACAATGTACTAGATTTGTTTAGTAACCACATAAAAGTTCAGAGTACTAAGTCTAATCAAGTTAAATCAACAAATTTTCCAAAGTAAGTTAAATTAACTAGTTTTTCTTAAGTAGATTCAGCAATTACTTTTTACAGTGATAGTTAGACCATGTATGTACATTCAGTGTCCACAGTCCAGCTCAATTGTTTGTCGGCTACTTAAGACATATTACTGTAAATGAACTAAATGTGAAGATGGACACTTATTCTTTCAGGGTTGCTGAGCTGGAAAGTAACTAATTGCTTCTACTGTTACTGTAATCTAATGTGATCTGTCAAAATTATAATGAAAAAGCACAGCAGTGTGAAAAGTTTACTACAAAATGTAAATGTATTCTTCTTTAATACATTTTGCAATGCATGTCTTCAACATTTATGTATTTCATTGTAACATCCAAAAGGACACAAGTGCAAGGTATGGTTTCAAAACAATTATTAAAGTAGCAATTACTAAAGTAACTTAGCTAATTTAAAAATATGTATTGCCACTTAAATTTAAAATGTAAATATGCAACTTGTATAATGTCATATACTAATTAAGTGCAAAATTAAATCTTTCTACGGCAAGAAATGAGTGACTGGGTCTTTTTTATTTTTACATGGCAATTTTGAATATTTGCTGCATACACAAGAACTTGAAAATCTAACTGTAAATAAAAAAATATTTTTTGACTATTTTATTGGATAGAATTACTCATAAAATCTTAAATAACAACAAATATAACCCATGTAATCATTTTTGGAAAAATTCACTAATTGAGATTGAAGAAAGTGTGATCTAAAAACCTGATACAATGCTAGTGTCATAAAATCTTAGAAATGCCATAAATTATTTTTGGTAATCTCATCATGTTCTTTTCCATGTACTTTAATGTCCCATATATGTGACATCTTACATATGTCTATTGTCTTGTAAGGTTTTTATATAATATACCAAGATTTTGGTTTCACTAATGATTGCCAAACTCATATAACTTTGATGTTACGTGTATCTACTAAGAATATTGTATGTGGATTTACTGTCATATATAGTAATTATAAGTTCCCAAATTATCTTAAATCTCATATTACACAATTTTACTAAGGATTTTGTGTCTTGTATGACTGTTATATATATTACTTACAAATTTCAGATAAAAAATATAAACATTTAGTAAAATTTATCTATATCTTTTCCATATGGGAACCACTGAAAGATCTAAGACATTTTCTAAAATAACTGAAAATGTGTTCGTCTGAAAAAAGATTGACATATGCATCTCGAACGGCTTGAGGGTAAGTAAATCATGGCTTAAATATCATTTTTGGGTGAACTATCCCTTTAACTGCTAGAGAACTGCACCAAGTGTTTCATAATGTCTAGCATTGATGTCAGACTTATCACGCATTTGCTATTAACAATATGAACCTTTATTTGAGTCCATCAAAAGCAAAAAAAGCAAGAAAACAATTAAATGAGTTGGATTATCCAGGAATACATTAAACGTGTGAATTACATGCAACCTCCATTTGCCAGGATAACAGCTCTGGATCCTCTTCTATAATCTGTAATAATCAAATTATCAAATCAAATCAAATCTCTCCAGATCCTTCAGATTCAGAGGTTCATGCTTGTGGACTCTTGTCTTCAGCTCATCCCACAGGTTTTTGATGGGGTTTGGGTCGGGGAATGCTGTGTCCATGGCTAAACCTTCATTCTGTGGTCAGTAAACTATTCTGATGTTTATTTACTATAATATCCAATGTATTATTACAGTAATAGGCCATGAGAGGCTGTAAGTTACTGTTATTTTAACGCGATTAAGAGGTCTGTCACATCATACACCTCAAGGGATGTCCAGTCCTCATTATTATTATTATTAAGGTTTCACAGTTTGCATTTGAGATCAGTTTTAAACACTGATTTTACTCTGATGGATGGTGAAAGATGTGGCTTATACTGCGCTGTCTTTGCTGTGAGGTTAGTGTGTTGACACGAGTCTGTTTGATGTGTCTCAGGACAGAGTTTTTTGTCTCTGTGACAGATTCCTGAAACCGGAGGAATGCTGAGGAATATCTGCCGAGGGTTTGGTGGCCCTCGTAAACACCCGCGTGCTGTGAGAGAATAGTGTGTATGCGTGTGGCATCACTGTCGGCCGGATTGACTGCGGTCACACACACACTGAGTGGCAGAAACACTGAGCGGCAGAATTTGTTTTCAGCGTGAATGCCGTGAAAAACACACAAAACACATCTAAAACGGGAAAGAGCTTTGAGATTGAATGTACAACTAGATTTGACAAGAAATCTGAGGTATATTTTTACAGACTGCCGAAATATGAAGTACAGAGAAGCAAATGGATCACAGAAACAACTGGAAAGGTGGATTTGCAGTTATGATTTTGTGTCAGTATGCTGAATTTACGGGGTAAAATCACACCCTATATACTGTATTGACAAATCAATTAAATATTTAACATCGTGTATTCTGCATAATTGGATGTTTTTAAATAAACACTGACAAAAAAACTATTCAAGTTTTAGGGCTGGACGATATGAAAAAGCCTTGACATGTGCTGGTTTAAGCAGGGGAACCTTCCGTGCCATGCATGATTTCAAACCATGACGTCTTAGTGTATTACCAACAGTAACCTTGGAAACGGTGGTCCCAGCTCTTTTCAGGTCATTGACCAGCTCCTCCCGTGTAGTTCTGGGCTGATTTCTCACCTTTCTTAGGATCATTGAGACCCCACGAGGTGAGATCTTGCATGGAGCCCCAGTCCGAGGGAGATTGATCATGTTTAGCTTCTTCCATTTTCTAATGATTGCTCCAACAGTGGACCTTTTTTCACCAAGCTGCTTGGCAATTTCCCCGTAGCCCTTTCCAGCCTTGTGGAGGTGTACAATTTTGTCTCTAGTGTCTTTGGACAGCTCTTTGGTCTTGGCCATGTTAGTAGTTGGATTCTTACTGATTGTATGGGGTGGACAGGTGTCTTTATGCAGCTAACGACCTCAAACAGGTGCATCTAATTTAGGATAATAAATGGAGTGGAGGTGGACATTTTAAAGGCAGTCTTTGAGGGTCAGAATTCTAGCTGATAGACAGGTGTTCAAATACTTATTTGCAGCTGTATCATGCAAAGAAATAGTTAAAAAATCATACATTGTGATTTCCGGATTTCTTTTTTTTTTCCACAGTGGACATGCACCTACGATGACAATTTCAGACCCCTCCATGATTTCTAAGTGGGAGAACTTGCAAAATAGCAGGGTGTTCAAATACTTATTTTCCTCACTGTATATATAACATTGATATAAGTGATCACATGTATTTAGACCTATATTATATTTATATAAAGCGTTCACTGGCAAATTTACTTTGTTTTTCCTCGGCGTTGAAATCAGGCTCATATAAATGTCAGGAAACATGATTCCGGCTGCATGTCAATATCCACGGATCACTGGATCTTTGGTAAGTTGTAATGAACTTTATATCGAGTCCAACCTCTAGTTTAAACTGATAATCGATTATTTTACTCGCGTTTTCACAGTTTCCCCTGTTAAATCCAGTCACTCCGCAGCTCTTCTGCCACTCAGTCCGGCTGAGGGAAAGTGACGTCAATGCTTATCCTATAAGAGCTTGCGTGAACAATGAACAGGAACACGCTGGTGTAGATGTTGTGTGTTACCTGACTGACTGATCTGGATATCTGCTCTCTTTCACTTTTAATTTCATGGGTGTGTCATCTTGAGGAAAAACACATGTTCCTCCTCTGGCTCCTCTCTGTCCTCCCACATCATCTCCTGACGAGTCTATCGTTAATTAATGAATGCGTGCGCAGGTGTGTTGCTTTGGCTCTTCACAGTCTGTGTGACTCCTACTGTTCTGTTTTTCACTGCCAGCTTTGCTTAAACATTTTTGTGTGGCAATCAAATATTTGAGAGATTTCTGTAATATTTTCCTCCACATTTTGGGCAGGAATAGGGATTCATTCATGATTCTTTTAATTCATTGATGAATCTGATTATTTTAGACTGATTCCTTAAAAGGAACCACAGTTCTTGAAAAACAGTTATTTTCAATAGCTTTTAACCATTTATAACTTATCTACTGTATTGTTTGTATTGTCTTTCTATTTTGTCTGACTTTATGTGTATTATACAACACGTTGGGTCAACCAGGAGTTGTGTTAAAGGTGCTTTATAAATAAAAGAAAGAACAAAATCATTTGTTCAGGAATCACTCAACATTTTGCATTGGGTTTGTTGATTGGTGACACTTAACAATAAGGTCTCATTAACTAAAGCATTAATTAACAATGAATGGGCAATATACATTTGTTACAGTATTTATTAATCTTTGTTAACGCTAGTTAAAAAATACAACTGTTTATTGATAGTTAATTTTAGATCAGGTCAATTAAATAATATTAAAGTCCCCCTGCAGTCAATAATTGTATCCCTTAAAACTAATCTTTGATTACAAAAACGTTGATCTGATTGTTTACAAGGTAGTTTGTGACGTCAGAAACACCAGCGATTTCAAAGCGTGTTTTTGAGACTGTCTTTGGTTCACTGCAGTTTTAAGGAGGAAATACTCAGCAATGCTGTCGACTTATGAATTTACACATGGTTTGTCTTAAAGTATATTAAAAACACCACATAGACACATAAACAACATTAAAAGCTGGACTTTCACCACTAGGGGGACTTTAACAGATACAACTTTTGCTTGTAATACTGTATCAGTGAATGTTGAAATTAATGCATTAGAAGTATTTTTCAATGTTAGTTCATGTAAACTAATGTTGTTCACTAATGTTAACAAATGGAACCTTATTGTAAAGTGTTACTGGAAACACATGGAGTGTCTGAAGAACGCAGGTGTTCAAGACCCGTTAATGGACCAGAATGTCACGAAAATCATTTGGTTCCAGTATTTAAAAAGAAAACAGAACCGTGTCTGAACACTTCAGCATTCTGATTTACATATTCATATTAAAGAATCGTAGGTAAGCGCATCATCTGATCAGGACACTCGTGACCTTTGGTGACCTTAGTGAGTGTGAGCAAGATTAAGCATTCCTGTAGCTTAAACAGTAGAGCGCTGGCGCTTGCAACGCCAAGATCATGGGTTCGATTCCCAGGGAAAGCAAGAACTGATAACAATGTAAATGTGTGTACAAAATGCAGGCCATGTCCACACTAATACATTTTCGTTTGAAAACTTATATTTTTCTCTCCGTTTTGGCCTTCCGTCCACACTGAGACGGCGTTTTTATTAACGAAAACAAAGCTTTTTTGAAAACGCACTCCAAAGTGGATACATTTGAAAACGCCGTTTTCACGTTGTAGTGTGGACTGTGAAACCAGTGGCATTTAAAAACGATGACGTATATTTAGTCATGTGACGCATTTTGTACCAATAGATATTCATGTTCATACCAGTTTTGTGCCTGTTATGTGCTAAAAATATTATTCATTGCACACTCTTCATATCACAGTCCTGCAAAGATGACAGAATTTACTCACATTTGCTGTCCTGCGGCAAAACATGAGAGCAGTTTTAGTGTTTTAGACCAATCATATGGTGACTGCGTGCGACCTGGACCGCATCAGTGAATGGTGAGATATTTTACTAAATAAAATTATCCTGTAAGAAAAATTGCGTGATAACTTAATTATTTATTTTTCCATCTGAATCATATCAGTGATTTTGTGTTTTTTTTTTTTACGCATGCGCAATAAAGGTGAATTTAGCGTTTTCAGGCGTTTTTCAAAAGTTTCTCATCCACACTGAAACGCCTGAAAACGCAAGTGTGGACGGAGAGCGTTTATAAACGAAAACGCCTGAAAACGTTAGTGTGGACGGAGAGCGTTTATAAACGAAAACGCCTGAAAACGCTAGTGTGGACGGAGAGCGTTTATAAACGAAAACGCCTGAAAACGCTAGTGTGGACGGAGAGCGTTTATAAACGAAAACGCTGTTTTCAATGTATCCGGATTAATGTAGACGCAGCCGCAATGTAAGTCGCTTTGGATAAAAGCGTCTGCCAAGTGCATAAATGTAAATGTAAAATGTCAATTAAAATCTGTCGGCCCTCAGGACCACCAGTGACGGTCGGAGCGAGGGGAGGCTTCTGGGAACAGGGCACGAGGCATATCTGCAGAACTAATGCAGGGGAATGTGGGGAATTTGACAGGGCCTTTGTATGGAGGTGTGTGTTTGTGAGTGTGTTTGCGTTCATTGTGTTGAGATATGTCACTCTGGTGCGGAAGAACAGAAGAATGAGAACGAACCAACCGTGAGGTCAGAACGACATAAATGAAATACAGCAGTGATTCCCAACGAGGGATTCGTTTGTTCATGGATCAGCATGACTTTTGCGTTGTCAAACCTGTAACGCTTACAGGTAGATTTACTTTCCTATGTAAAAAAAGTTAAATGTCCCATCTAGATTTAGCAAGTGAATCATCACAATAATGGCCACTTTTAAAATATTAAACGACAATGCTAAATAATGACCATAGAATAGGTCGGGAGAACTAAAATATCAGATCCATATAATCAACATAATTATACAGATAAATTCTCCTGTAGTCAATAATTGTATCCCTTAAAACTCATCTTTGAACATCAAAATGAACACCATTTAAACGTTTTAAAATATCTTGAATGTAACTCTACACCCTTGCCTCATTTAATATATGCGGTTATATGAATATGCAAATTAGCCCCGCCTCCACTCACTCACACCAAAACATTCAAAACATGTATGATTTTCTTTCTTTTGCGAAACATAAAAGAAGAAATTTGGAAGAATATTTGTAACCAAAGAGCTTCGGTTCCCACTGACTTTCATTATATGGACTAAAATATAATGGAAGTCAATAGGAACCGAGTCTGTTCGGTTACAAATATTCTTCCAAATTTCTTCTTTTATGTTTCGCAAAAGAAAGAAAATGATGACAGAATGTTCATTTTCAGGTGGACTTTCCCCTTAAATTGCTATACAGATGTTATATGGTTTACATAAGTCTGTAGGGCTGGGAGAGTTGTACAACTTTAAATGTGCTTTGGATTTTTGTTATGAAACTCTGTTTTTCTTTAAGTCCATTTATACACCAGTAGTGGAAAACCCAGAGTTATTTACGGCTCTGAGGGTCAAACGGGCCTGTAAACAGCAATAAAAACTAGATTTACAGAGTTTTTAAGATTCTAGAGTGCATGTCATCAGACCAGATCAAACAAATTCATTGGTTTATTATAATTAGCTACGTTTTGGATTTTATTTGCTCCTTGAGTGTGTACTGATGTGTGTTTTTGTTTTATATAATATTAGTGCAGTATTTTGTACATCAGTATGTCTATGTGGTTTACAGCTGCAGTCTGCATGTGCTCTACATTTGTGAGAATGGTGTGTGTGTGTGTGTGTGTGCTGTACATGCGTGTGAGTGATGCGTGCATGTGCACATACTGCACCTGATTGCATGTGTTTTCGTGTGGTTGGCATGTTCTGGTGAATAACATGAGCATATGTCACATATACAGAGTTAATCTTAAAGACTTGCTCTAAAACTGCTTTTTGGGAACATATAGTATCCAGTCTAATCAAAGCACTCCACTAGTGTCTTATTTTAGCTGGATTAATGGTACACTGTAGGAAACAATTTTCACTCAGAAACTGCTACTACATTTCACAAATAAATTAGGGCTGTCAAACGATTAATCGTGATTAATCGCATCCAAAATAAAAGTTTGTTTTTACATAATATATGTGTGTGTACGGTATATAATTATTTTCTATATATAAATACACACACATGCATGTATATATTTAAGAAATATTTGCATATATACTGTGTATATATATTTATATTATATATAATTTATATTATATATAAATATTTTATATATAAATAACACATTTTTCTTAAATATATATATGAATGTTTGTGTATTTATATATAGAAAATAATTATATACCGTACACACACATATATTATGTAAACACAAACTTTTATTTTGGATGCGATTAATCACGATTAATCGTTTGACAGCCCTAAAATAAATGAAACGGCAAGTAACACATTGAATTAAACAACATTTCAAAGGGTTAAAGACTGACAAGTATTTTCTTGCAATAATCTGTTTTATTCACAACTTGGAAAAAAAAAAAAAATTACAGTGCAAATTTTTTTGTGAAGCTTTATTACGCAAAACACTCTTTCTGAATAAAGGTCTTTTCACACTGGACGCGATTTTGACGCACGAATAATTTGCGCGATGGTTTTATTTTTTGATCAGCTGTTTGTGTAATGGGCGCTTCCACACCGAACGCGAATGAGCTGCGGCGAAAAAACTACTTTTATTTTTTCCACTTCAATGTCGATTTTTTTTTACTTTTGCGGCGACAGAAAAGGCTTCAGCCAATCACATACTACAAGGACAACGGTTTGAAAGACAATGTGTGGCGTAGCATTTCCAACCAACTCGGTTATCACAACTGTGAGTGTGTTGTGTGATAGTTTTAGTCGTTGTGTAGTCCTGTGCTGTGTAGGCTAGCAGGCTAAACTACATTTGGGATAGAAAGCTAACGCTATTATCGTCAAAGATAGAGACAGAGACCGTGTTTACTTTGAAAATGTAACAAAATGTAGTGAGACTATTTTGGGCTGCTTTTAGTGTACTATACATTCTTTGTGTGATATCTACAGTTTCTAGTCGAACTTTAGCTTTTTCGTTTCGCTTTATCGTTACGCGTCCGGTGTGAAAGGGCCTTAAACAAACAAAACCAACGCACTTATTTTGTGATATTTACTCTCATGCTGAATTCGGCACCACATACTAGCTTACTACTCTTACTACCATATCTCTCTATGGCAGGAATAGTAAGAGTAGTGAAGTCAGCATCAGTTATGGAGAGACAACCAAGACATTTAACTTCTCCTAGTTGGTGAAAATGTGCTTTAAGAGCTTTAGTTTATTCGAGATTTATAGCAGTAATAATGAGTGAACCTTAAACCTAAATGTTTATTCCTTCTCCTCAATACAGGACACAAGCACTGCAGCCACTTTAGGGATGTGCCACAGGAATAATCCTCAGACTTGTGAAGCGTTCGGGGATCTTGTGTTCCTCTGACCCCCACATGAGAGCGCAGCTGTGTTACTGAGATCTAGACTCGACGTCGCTTGCTTTCTTCTCTGTTTGTGTGTAGTGTGAGGTCGCGTGTGATGTCACTGCACACAGCTGCTCACTGATGTACGGTTACAAACTCTAACGCGAGCCGGTGTACATTAAATACATGGTTGCAATACGTTTTTTTTATTGATTTAAAGAAATTCTGTTCTGTTGACACCTTAACATTGTGTGTAATTTAAATGGACATTTCTCTGTTAATTGATTTTTTTTAATTAAGTTGCTGTAACTGTAATTCAGCTGTCTTGAACGTTTGAAATTGGGCAGTGGTTTTCTAGTTCCCAGCATGCTTTGCTTAGGGCTGGGTAAGGAGAATAGAGTGGCGCTGTGATGATGTAATTTTGTAGGCCAACCCGGAAGTCATAATCATCACACTGGTTCCCTCGACAAAAACCCAATAGGATTTTTGCATTGGCTTTTGAGTTATTGCAAAAAACAAGCTCCGTGATCAACAAATATTTATGATTATGAACAAATTAAGTTTGTTCAGGGCTCAACATTAAGCCTTGTCGTGTGTTTGTCATTCGCACAAGTAAAACGGTCAATCACAAAAAGTTGCTTTTCCCGAAATGTTTTTATTTTTATATATAATTTTTTAAATATAATTTATTCTGAAGCAATATTCCAGTTTTGACTTATTTAAATCTGCATATTTGTGATATTTACCCCAAGGACTTTTTATTTTTTTTTTTAACCTTTTTTTTCCCTATAAAGGCCCCCCCCCGCAATCTTATTAAATATATGATTCATATTGTTTTAATTTTAAAATTAATTTTAAATTCTCAAATTTGATTTGATCAATAAATTCAATTAGAATATGACACTATAGGGCTGTTTCCAATCAAATTAATTTGCATTACGCTGAAAAATAATATCTGCATTAAACGATGTTAAGAGACTGTTTTAAACATATTTTTTGTTAACAATATTTTTTAATACAAATAAGAAATGTTGGGGAAAAATTATAGTTTTAAACATGAAACTAAACTACCAGTAGGTGGCGGCAAGTGACCGTCTTAATAAGTGAGTCATTGAGTCATTCATTCAAACGATTCGTTCAAACGGCTAATTAATTCAAGAACAAGGCAGTTGTTTATAAATGGGTCATTGAATCTTCAATTCAACCGATTTGTTTGAAATGCTGAAACAAAAACCTGGCTGTGAAAAGCGCTATAGTTCTGCTGTGATCTTAGTTTGGAACTTGTGTCTAAAATGGAAGTGACTTAAAATTAACTACTTGTTATTGAACTTTTGTATGAAATCAGTCAGGGCCGGCCCGAGGCATAAGCGAACTAAGCGGCTGCTTGGGGCCCCGTCGCCACCAGGGGGCCCCCAAGCGATTATTATTATTATTTTTTTTTTTACATATTAATTAAATTAAACAAGTGACATAAATGAATGAATGGATTAATAATTCAAGACAAGAAAATTCTGATTTCATGATCAATATACCTGCCTACAACTGCTGCGGTGTCTGCCAGTGTTTGAGTGATGCGCATAACCTCGCGTGCATAGACAATTCGTGCGCAAAGTCACGGTAATGTTAAGCCATGTCGCAAAAATTTGATTTGATCAATGATTTATCCTTTAAATTTAATGATATTCAGAACAGAACAAGAATAAAAAAATAACTAAAAACAAGCCAAAACGAAATAATTTAAAGCGAAAGTGCTGGGCTCACGTATCTCTCTCATTAGAATCAAAATGTTTTAACATTCGCGATGGATTTGGATGGTAAACTATTCTTTATATAGGCTTCTTTGTACTTCACCCACGTTCCAATATCGAGGGGAAAAAAATCATTCTCTTCACATGCGCAAAAATGTGCTTGAAATCCAATATCGAGGGGAAAAAAATCATTCTCTTCACATGCGCAAAAATGTGCTTGGAAATATCACAGTGGAGCGGTGCTTAGGCTACGCAGCGCTGAATAGGAATTGTTGGCTTATTTAAACAGAGCAGTGCAATTTTTATATGTTAGGTTGACTATTGTATTACTATATTTTATTACGGCTATAACGAACAGGCTGCGATGTCAAGATTGCAATGCTTGAATATGTTGTGTGTGTGTGTGTGTGTGTGTGTGTGTGTGTGAGGCGCGGGCGCGAACGAACAGTGGAAACATAAAAACATACTCCGTCATGTTCATACAAGACATCATTCAAACTGCAAAAACGTTGGAGGATATTTTTCAAATAAGTTTTTTTTATATGTTTTGTGACAATTTGTTTTCAGAAGTTTCAAAGAGTTAGTAAAAGAGTAAAGAAAAAGTTAAAACATTTTTAAGTATCTATTTTTTATTAAGTATTTATTTTGTATTAATACATAACCTCATTGTATTAATTTATAATGTAACATTATAGCAGTGGTTCCCAACTCCAGTCCTCGTGACCCTCTGCTCTGCACATTTTGTATGTCTCTCTTATCTGACACACTCAGTTCAGTTCATGGAGTCTCTCCTAATGAGCTGATGATCTGGTTCAGGTGTGTTAAATAAGGGAGACATACAAAATGTGCAGAGCAGTGGGTCACGAGGACTGGAGTTGGGAACCACTGCATTATAGAGTGACATTGTGTCAATAATCGTCAAGCACAGGTGACTCCGCGTGGTGGGAGGGGGCCCCCAAACCAAATTCTGCTTAGGGCCCCCAAAAGGCTCGGGCCGGCACTGAAATCAGTGTCACATTTTCAATGGTGATGGTATTCAGGAAGTGTGATGTTGCTTAACTCTATCATGTGTTATAAATATAAAAACCTCCACGTTTTGAATTTTTACCTCAAAATGTTAAATGAGTCTGTGTGTGTGTGTCCTGTGCTCATTTGTTTCCATTTCTCCTCGAGAGGCGCATCCTTACCGTCAGTATATTATACATTATACAGCCTATTATTATCCACTATCGATCGCAGTCATTCTCGCGTTTTAGTGATTCCCTAGTTATTTTTTGTTGTTGTTATTGAAGTTTTAATCAGGTTTTAAATGTCTCTTTCTCTTGCCCCTTCAAAAAATCCACTTGTCCCGGACAAGCGTTAATGTCGAGCCCTGTCAATGTACAATGTTGGTTGTTTCATTAGCAGTTGTCATAACTCAAAAAGATTGGTGCATTATTTTTTTGTTGATCCAAAACATTAGTTCTTAGAGTATTCTTTAATATTCCCTCGTTTCACTCCTGATAACTGAATGCATGTAAATGATTTGGTCGATTTAAAGAAAATGTCTGCTCCTCTCTCTCTCCTGTTCCTCTCAGCAGCTTTGGACTGTGAAGTCAGACAGTGGGGTCCCTGGTCTCCCTGTTCCTCCGTGTGTGGGACGGGAACTACAGAGCGAAGCCGACAGGTCTCCACACCCCCACGCAACGGAGGCACGCCCTGTCCCGATCTCAAACAGCGCAGAGGGTGTCTCTCGCACACTGAGGCCTGCAGTGCAGCTAAAGGTAATAAGACTAGGGCTGAATACGAAATCGCCCCCTATACCCTAAAATAGGGCGTTATTTGAGGGGACAGCCATTTGTAGTGGTGTCCGAAACCATAGTGGACGCTATTGAGTGCACTCATTCAATCCCACAATGCACTGCAATAACGAGTGCACAACCGATGTACGCTCAACGGCTGTCCGAATTAACTCGCTCGTTTTCAGTCACTCCTTCAAGTGAACATTATTAGTGGACTGACGTAGGGAATAGTGAATAAGGGTTTAGGGGGCGCTTTCGGATTCAGCCTAGCTCACTTCTAAGGCAACATCCGAACTGCACTGGACCTCATATCAGGGGTTCTGAGAGGCGGATGTCGTAATAGTTAGGTAAACTTCTATAGTGGTGAACGGAAACTGCAACAAGTATAATTTGTGAATATATTTAAATAAAAAGCAGAATTATCAAACCTAACTTTGCATTGGGAGCATGCATATAATCCCTTATTACACGGCTCTGTGGAATACTTGATTCTGATTGGTCAAATCTAAGTTATTCCCAGATAACAACCACTCAAAACAGATAACGCAGGCTCATCCCGGGTCACTGAAGTCAGCAGCGCTATACGCCTGGAATTTTTTCTTCGTGGAAGTTTTGCGTTTGGTGAGCTAATAAAATATTAAAACTCAGTCGAATCAATATTTTGTGTACAGTTATTTAATTATGCCATCCAGTATCGTGGACTCGCTCTCTCGCGTTTCATACAAACGAAGCTGCTGCCATTTTGTGACTATTGTTTTGTACACTGTTGGATTATAAGATACAAACAGGTACTGTTTTAAAACAGATTAATCTGAAATCATTATATTTTATCCCCATAATTATTTATGTGGCAAAATGCTGTGTAATAAGTGATATGAACGACTGTATACTGTATCTCTTAAATGTCCGATTAGTTTGAACTGCTCTCTCCGTGAAGCTTTGCGTTTAAAGACCTAATAATAATATATTTCAACTCAGATCAATATTTCATGTCTAATTATTTTCTTATGTGGCAAGTAGCCGTGTTAAAAGCGGGATATTGTACATCCAGCCGGTGGTTCTCTCAAAATAAACCCCTTCAGGTTGATGACATTATCCCTTACTTAAAATTAGGGTTGCACGATATATCGGCCACCATATCGCTATCGGCAGATATGTTTATATATATATATATATATATATATATATATATATATATATATATATATATATATATATATATATATATCGTTATTAACCCGATAACAAAATTTGGCCGATATATTAAAGCTGATAAATAAAGGAATATTTCCCTCAGCTGAGACTCTTCAGATGCGCACCGTTCACCATGATGGTTTTGAATTGACCCTTCGCTAAGCCCCGCCCTTCTTAGTTACTGTTGCTACGCCTGTCAAGCTTTTGCGCCTGGCACGTCTATTACAGTATGTATGCACTGGTTTCAGACATTCCTAAGGAGATAATTAGTCATTTTTAGCGGACAGGTGAAAATTTGAGAGAACAAGACTGCAGTATGCATTCGAGGGCTATATCCACGACATAATATGCAAACGATTAGAGAATAATTTCATCAAAATTGAAGCTAAAGTCTATAACGTTAGGTCTCAGCGCAAGCAGCAGCCGCCTCATACGCTGACCATTCAAATGGGAAACACACAAATTGAGGAACAGCTTTGTGCATGCCCAGCAGGGTAAGTGAAATGTGAAAATATTCTAATGTTTATAAATTAAACAGCTTATCCATATGTATCGTGGAATAAACACAAGATATTAGCCTGACCACTTTGCAATGATAACATTCTCCCGCTTATATCTGTAGTGCGCCAGGCTAACGTTACTGCTCACACGTCGTGGGTCATATAGTGTCTACTGTTATGAACTGATTAAGTTTGCATACCAAACTTTTCCTTGGAGATCTCCGGCAAGCCCCGTGATGTTCCCACCTTTTACTAACTACCTTTGGCCGTCGATTAACAAAATGCTGAAATATATTATTAAGTATCGTTAAATTATGTCAGAGAGCCTCCGTCCTGCCTTTAATCACACTGCTTAATCCACGAGCTGGACAATAACTTTATTCTAGAGCTGCTATAAAGCCAAAACACTTTACTTTTAATTTCCTATTATCAATGTAAAGCTGCGTTGGAACAATCTACATTGTTAAAAGCGCTATATAAATGAAGATGACACCCGGCATTTCTACCTTTGGGTTTTAGGTTTCGGGAAGGGAACAAAATAAAACCACCCCGTCCAAAATTTTAGGATACCGGGTATCAGATTTGCACAATCCATACGCACAACGCGGCATGTTTCCCTCTCGCTCGAAAGCTTGCCAGACCTCCCGCGCATAGTTACGGTTGCTAAGCCACGATTGGCCTGTGGCGGTTTTCGGGGGAAAACAAACCAACCGTCCCCATTGACTTTGCATTGCGAGAGGCTGCTTAATTGTCATTTCTTGCTTCTAACAAAAGACAGAAAAATGGCAATGCCATGTGACAAGGTGTACAGCAAACAAGCTAAAAAACCCAGAAATAAGTTTTTATTAGCTCTTGACCCCAAAAATGAGTGTTTAGGACATAAAAGTGGATACAGGCAGTTGAGACAGAGCGTCACGTGTCTCATTACTCTGAGAACTAACTTATGCCCGCTGGAGGAGACCGTAATCGGCAACACAGGATAGTTTATCTTACAGAAATATAATATATAAAGCTGACATTTGGATATTTGACTCACCAGTGACCAAATGTTTAACTTACTGCACACGTAGTGTATTTTTAGTGCATACTGAGTGTCAGGATCCCACAATTTACCCATTCGTTCCAGCCTGTATCCACTTTTATGTCCTAAACACTCGTTTTTTGGGGTCGACAGCTTATGAAAACTTATTTCTGGGTTTCTTAGCTTGTTTGCTGTACACCTTGTCACATAGCAGCTTTTAGGCATTATTCTGTCTTTTCTTAGAAGCAAGAAATGACAAGGAGGCAGCCTCTCGCAATGCAAAGTCAATGGAGACCGTTGGTTTGTTTTCCCCCTGGGTGGGCGTGGTCTTCAGATTATGACGCGTTGCGCTCTGTCTCTATTGCTTGAAATATGATTTAAATCACTTTGAAAAGGAAAATACGGTTAAGCACAAGTCTGTCATATAGGCTACATAAAATGATATCTTCATTATAATTGTGTGTTTGGGACATGGCTTTTAATGGTGAGACACTTGTTTTTGTAATCAGGCTCTCAAAAATTATATAAAAATTTGGATTTAGATTAATCGGCCAGTATATCGGTTATCGGCTTTCAAATATAAAGAATTATTGGTTATCGGGCCAAATTTTTATATCGGTGCATCCCTACTTAAAATGCAGACAACACACTAGGTTTTTGAAACAACTAGTGTGTCAATGTGTGTGATCCAGGGTGAGATAAAGAGGGGATGAAAATGTGCGTTTGTTTATTGAACTGAAGTCAGTGTCAGTGCGTGAGAATTCCCACATCGGTATTGCATTATATCAGCACTAAATCATTCCACCTTCAGAGACATTTTACTACCTCTGTGTCTTTGAGTGCAGATGTGTTCAGCATTACTGTTATTTCAGCTGAGATCTCATAGTAAGACGTTTGACCACAGTTGGCAAATATATTCCCTCCCGCCTCCCATAATTATTTTAGATAGTTTTTTTACCATTTTAATCACAAATGCATACAAATATCCCATAAATGTGTCTTTCAAGCAATATAAGCTCATAAAAATGGCATGTATAATACAATATACACGTCTGTGTGTGTGTGTGTTTTGTGCTCTGGTGCTGTGCGTCGTCTCTGGAGGAGTTTAATTTGCTCTTAATTTGATCTTGATCTTTTCCTCCTCTTTAGAGGTGGCCAAAATCCTGCCTGACTCATTCAAGCGGAACTTTAAGGACCCTTGGAGACGGCCGCACATGCTTATGAAGGAGGAGAAGAAGAGGTGAGAGCGATGGAACTGCAAATACACAGTGTTTTGCAAAAGAACAGAACATTTACAGATAATTCAAACACATCCCTATAACCGAAGGTTGTGCAGAGAGTTTAGACATCAACAGTGTTGTCTAGACTGACAGTGACCCTCAGATCTAGAACAAGGTGAATTTGCCATTTGTTTGGATTATTGAAAGGAGTCATACAGACCTGGGGCCGGTTGCACCAGCTGTGCGTAAGTTATAACTTAGCCTAGTTCTGACGTAAATGGACACTAAGTTACGACTTACGCACTTCTAAATATTTTTGCGTTGCACCATTAAACTTAGTTGAAGCGTAACTCTACGTATAAACTAAATATTTACGGCAGCCTCCGATCAGGAGTAATGGATGGAATAAAATATCAGACAGACTGAACTGCATCAATAAGCTCTTCTTTTACCTGACAGACTTAAATTCTTTAGATATGATTATGCTGACATTTACACTCACTTTTAAGATAGAGAACATTATAATGTGAATAGATCACTTTGTTAGTGGCTATCTTTAACACGAACCCATCCTAAACAGCACGCCGCTGTGTGCATCGGTCCATGTTGTGCATGTCAAATATCAGTCATAATCAATAAACGTAATTTCTTTTTTTTTTTTGTATCAATATTTATTTATTGATCTTTATTCATTTAATTTCAAATACAGTTTCTGAATGTTATTTACATATAAAAACACTTATGCTATTCATGATCACGTATCGTATTTAATGGAAACTTATTTTTACCGTTAGTAACGTGAGGCAAAAGAATGAAGAATAAACTGAAATTCACGGCATTTCAACACAACTTCTGCTCATGTATTTGAAGACTGCTATTGGATCATCGAGGCTAAACGTCATATTATGCGACTACGCATTACTTTACGGAGAGCTTGCGACCTACTAGCTACGTTCTGCCTTACGAACAAATGGTGCAACGGAATAAAGTTTACAGTTAGTTACAAACTAGCTAGTAGTTACTAAGCCTCTAGTGTGGACTTTACGTTCCAATTTAAGAAATAACTTACGAACGGCTGGTGCAACCCTACCCTGATATGTAGTGGATATCTGTGTTTTGATGATCCAAGGATAATTGGATAACTAAATGTAAAACTACTTGCAGAAAGGTATCATCAAGATATTTGTATTTGTATACATGGGCGATGTGTAATCCTTAAAGTCACATGAAATTAAAATTCAGCCATTTCATTTTCTATGTGCATCTTATAGAACTTATTCATTCATGTATACATTTTATTTAAAAAAAAGACTTCCAGTGAAAAGACGGTCATGTTCATCTGAGTGCCACGCCCACTTCTCAACATCCAATCAACAACTGATGCATAGAACAAGACCCCATCCTATATTTTTATTCTGTAATTCAATAGACTCGGATGTGCGTCACAATATGGAAGAGAAGATCTGTCACTACTGTTTTATCATGACTTTAAAGGAACACTCCACCGTTTTTTGAAATAGGGCTTATTCACCTTCTTTCCCACATTTAGACAGGTGGGCAAATGCATTTTTGTCTCAGTGCATGCATTGTTTTAGTTTGACAGGGTCGGCGCTAGCTTAGCTTAGCATAATGAATGGAATCCTTTGTTGCCAGCTAGCATGTCCTGAGTAAAAGTAATATAAAAAATAAAAAATAAACACCTAATTACTTCTTGTGGCCTGCGTATTCACAACGAGTACAAATAGCGATGCAGATTAACACTAGGCAATTTCCTATGCAGATATTGACTTGGGACTATATTAGGGGGAAGCACAGACGAAGCACTGCTACTTGGGCGCAGAGATATCACGCCCAAGTAGCAGTGCTTCGCCTATGCTTCCCCCTAATATAGTCCTTAATATATAAGTCAATATCTGCCTAGGAAATCGCCGAGTGTTGATCTGCATCGCTATTTGTAGTCGTTATGAATACGCAGGCCACAAGAACTAATTAGGTGGGTTTTTTCTATGTTTTATATCACTTTTACTCAGGACATGCTAGCTGGCAACAAAGGATTCCATTCATTATGCTAAGCTAAGCTAGCGCCGACCCTGTCAAACTAAAACAATGCATGCACTGAGACAAAAATGCATTTGCCCACCTATCTAAATGTGGGAAAGAAGGTGAATAAGCCCTATTTCAAAAAACGGTGGAGTGTTCCTTTAAAGCAGTGGTTCTCAACCTCTCCTGCAGGGACCCCCTGACAGGCCATGTTTCTGTTTTAACCCTGAAATGGCACACCTGATTCAGTTAATTAAAGGCTTAATGAGTAGTTGACTAATTGATTAATTGACTAATTCCTACTCTTCCTACTCTAATAACTACTCATTAATTGAATCAGGTGTACCTTAAAATTAAAAAAGTACCTTAAAATTGGGTACCTTAAAAAAAGTACCTTAAAATTGGGGATGCATAATATATCGGCCACCATAGGCCGATATATACGTTCATTTTCAATGTTATCGGCCCGCTAAGAAATTTTATCCGGTATATATTAATCGGCAAATATATCAGATATCAATTATCGGTAAAAGTAGTCTATACAACTTGTACACTACATTCCAAGTATTTGGGTGAGGAACAAAACAAAAGTCATTATTCACTGGGAATCGTTTCTTCTGCCTTTGGTTTCAAATCTCAAATTCTTCTATATTTTTTTCTATATAGCAAATAGTAAATGTGTGAACAAGTGACCGATTTCACATGCAGCTTTAGTGTCTTTTTATGGTGTTCAGATTCTAGAGAGCATTTGATTGGACAGAAAATCTGATAAGAATAATGTCATCAGTATTACCTGTAATTGATGGTAGAGAGAGACTGTTAATATTGAGTTTTGCTTATCTATAAGTCTAAAAATATAATACTAAAAGCAACAAAAAATGTTTTTCACAGGTTCTGTTTTCTGAGAACATCATCCTAAATCCACAATTTCATTTAAATGATTTTACGAGCCCATCCTTAAGTCACTTTATATCCCTTTTTACAACCTTAGTAACACCTGGCTGAGGCCAGGAAATCAGATCTGTGTGTGTGTGTGTGTGTGTGTGTGTGTGTGTGTGTGTGTGTGTGTGTGTGTGTGTGTGTGTGTGTGTGCGTGCGTGTGTGTGTGGGACATTAAGAGAATGAACGCGACGTGTGATCAGTGAGCAGATAATGAGGAGTTAAATAGCAGGTGCAGGTTCAAATGAACTGAGATTAAACGACTATCTGAGGCTCCTTCTAAGCAGCACACACAGGAAATCCCAGAGCAAACCCTTTCATTAATCACAGGTGTTTAGTTTCAGCATGGTGTGTGTGTGCGTGTGTGTGTGTGTGCGTGTGTGTGCGTGAGAGAGAAAACATGCAGACCATGGAGGAGGAAAGAACGCCACACAGGAAACACATCACACTAATTAAATCCAGCGTAGGAAGGCCGACCTTTAACCTTACACTGCCTGCAACACACATGCACACATAAAGGAAATATTATCGTGTATATAGAGACAATTCCAAAAAGTGTTTGAAAGTCCTAGCGGAAATAAAACACAATCTTTAAAGTCCCCCTGTGGTGGAAATCAAGCTTTTAATGTTGTTTATGTGTCTATGTGGTGTTTTTAATATGCTTTAAGACAAACCATGTGTAAATTCATAAGTCGACTCCATTGCTGAGTATTTCCTCCTTAAAACTGCAGTGAACCAAAGACAGTCTCAAAAACACGCTTTGAAATCGCTGGTGTTTCTGACGTCACAAACTACCTTGTAACCAATCAGATCAACGTGTGATCGTCAACCAGTGGATCTCTGAGCTGAGTGAGTGAGTGGAGGCGGGGCTCATTTGCATATTCATAGAACCACGCATACTAAATGAGGCAAGGGTGTCGAGTTACATTCAAGATCTTTTAAGGCATGAAGAATTTTTTTTTCAAGGAAAAAACTTTAAATGTGTCATTTCGGTGATCAAAGAAGAGTTTTAAGGGATACAATTATTGTATCAATAATATATATATATTCAATCAATCAATAATATATATATATTGTATCAATATATTTTACAGCCAAGCATAACTATAAATGTATATCTACTATAGACATTTCCATGATTTTTATTAATTCCACCATTTTAGATGTCCCTGTTATTTCCAGGATTTATACTGCATGAACCCTGATAGAAATGGCCTGTCAAGATCAAAATAGGACAAAAATACATATCATAAAAGTAGTCCAATATAAAAGTTACTCATTCATCATCAAGCATGTCTCATGCAATGTGCATATGTACATTTATGAAATACATAAGTTACCTCTGATAACACATCACTCTAAATTGTAATGTAGACATGCATTTTCTGTAAAGCTGCTTTGAAACAATGAAAAACGCTATACAAATAAATTGAATTGAATATCATGAGTGTGGCAGGTTTGCCAGATTTCCAGTGAAATTTAGGCCGTGTTTCCACCGCAGGAATCAGGATCTAAATGAAATATTAAATATTTAAATATTAAATATTAATATTAAATATAAATATTTCCTCCTCCGAAAGTCCCGGCTTGTGAGGTAGTACTTTTTTAAAGTTCGGGAACTTTCAGGGGTGGGACTTGGGCGCTGAACATGCTGATTGGTCGAGTTCATGCCGCATTTTGATTGGTTGAGTTCACGCAGCATTTTATTTCAACCACCATTTTCAAAAGTCTGTTGTGGTGCGTGTTGTAAGAGTTGTTTGCTATTCGAATCAATGATGGAGTTCAAAAAATACGACCGATGGACCGACGAGACGATGAGGTTCAGGCTTTATTAAGCTCAAATTCAGAGGATGAAATCCAGTGGGAACTGTAAAGCAGCGCGCAATCCTACGTCACCGGATTAATTTGCCTTAATCTTCACGGTACTTTAACCGCGGTGGAAACGCAGTCAGCAACAGGTCTGGGGGAAAAAAGTTTTTAGAGGTTAACTAAAAAGGTTTTAGTTTACAAATGGTGTTTTATGTGTCTAAATGTCCTCTCTCTCTCTGTGTGTCTGTTGCAGTTACTGTGTGCAGATGCGTGTGAAGCAGACGAGCGCTGCGTGTAAAGTCAGACCGTGGAGTGCAGGTTTGGTCGGCGAACGTTCCGTGTGTGTCGAGTGTCAGAGCGACGCCATGGCGACCGATAACCGTTGCCGTGGAGACGGGCTGCTGAACATCAGGTACTTCAACTTCAACTTTTATTTATTTATATAGCACATTTAATAGCAACATTGTCGCCCAAAGTGCTTCACAGTTATAACTAAAAACATACATATATAAAAAACATTTACCAAGCCTAGCAAATGAAGGCATGACTACACACTCTTAAGGCCCGTTCACACCAAGAACGATAACTATATTCGCATCCACACCAACGAACAATAACGGTCTTTTTATTCTAACCCGCGCTGCGGTTTCAAAGTAGCGAAAACGTATGACCTGTTGCTGCTTTACGTTTGTCACCACTGTTCATGGACCTTTCAGTTAGTTTTCATTTGTCACATGTTCCTTTGTTCAGTTTCCCGCCCTAGTCTGTCTCCCTGGTTACCATCATTAGTTCATCTGTATCACCTGTGTCCTATTAATTACCATCATCTGTGTTTGCTATTTAGTTCCTCCTGTTCACTCTCTTTGTCCGATCTCCGTTATGTATGGTTGTGTTTATCCTGCCCGCTTGGAGAGCTTTCATTAAAATAGATGAATATTGATCTTGATCTGCTTGTCTTCATCTTCCTATCTAAGCTAACCGTGACAACGTTACACAAAAACATCAAAAGAAAAACAGGCTTTTGGGTACACAATATCCAGTTTTACTCAGATTAGAGAGTTGTCATCTTTTGAAGACAAATTTTATTCATACTTTCGAATTAATCAATATCAGTTTGTTGCGTTTACGTGTCTTTTACCAAATGTTTCTGTACCTCAGCGATTAACTTCTCTAACAGTAGCCGAGTTTCCATTACCCTTCAAATTGCACAAATTGAAATTGCGAATTGAAAATACGCGCAATGGAAACACATCAATTTTGCAAAAACTCCCATTTATCGCAAAAACGTTTTCACGCTCGCATGAGGAGGTTTTTCAGGCAATTCGAAAAAGGAATATTTCGCAAAACTGCAATAGAAACAGTTTTTGCGCATTTACAGGTCACCTGACGTAGACGGCGCGGTGTGTTTGGACAAAATACCAGACAGTTATTTATTAAATTCATAAAAGACAAAAGAATGACAGAAATACTGGATTCTAAACCTCAAAGAAATGCCACAATCAAGACCTCGAAGCAGAAATGAGGGAGAAACACCCAGAAATAAGGGTCTTTCCTTGCCATTAATGCTTGGAAAACACGCCTACGTTTCCTTCCATTAATAATAATAATGTCTAGTGCGGTACGTGGCTGTGATATATATAAACCTACCAACGTCCGTTGCCATGATGTTTGGAATGACTTATCGAGAGAGGAAAAAATTACGTTTTAGGTTAGGTTACTTTTTATTGTACCCGTAGGTAAACATTCTATGGCATCCAATACAAAAACATACAACACAGAACACTCCACAACACATAAGGACAAATAAGTAAATACTCATACTGAGTAAAGTAAAGTGCTCTCAAGAAAGTGCTCTCAAAACATTACATATGGTCTTTGTAAAAGAACCTAAAGAAAACAACAACTTAAAAATCAATAAAAAACAATTAAAAACAAAAACAGATATAAATCGTAAAACCCCTAGTACAACATTTCTGAAAACCACCTCTGCAATTTGTTAATCATATTAATCGCATTTGGTACGAAGCTGCTCTTATATCTTTTCGTTCTACAGCTTGGGACTTTATACCTCCTCGCAGACGGCAATAACTGAAACTCACTGTGCAGGGGGTGAGAGTCATCATCTAAGATTGAGAAGGCCATCCTTTGTAACTGTTTGGTGTACAGGGATGCCACTCCTGGTTTAGACTCACCTATCAAACGGCCAGACCATTTTACTATCTGGTCTAACTGATTTTTTGCCTTTAAAGATATATGACCATACCATACTACAGTGGAAAAGGACAACACAGATTCAATAAAAGCATGATAAAACATCTTCATTATTGTTCGGTCAAGATTAAACAGATCATTTCCTCCACGCTGGTGCCCCTTTTTGCACAGAGCCTCACAATTCTCTTCAAAATTCAAAATTCATTCGCATAACATCGGTTAATGGAAACGGCGTCATTTCAAAATAGTTTTTTATCGATATTTAGAAAAAAATCGCAAAAGTTTTGCGCAAATCTGTAATGGAAACGCGCCTAATGTCGTCTGCCATTTTAAATACACGAGAGCCCTTTAAATTCGAGTGGATTCTGATTGGCTTGTCAGTGTTTTATCGTTCGACAGCTGGAAAAATAATCGTTCTGAAAGTGATCCCAACGATATCGTTCCTCATATCTTTATCGTTATAGTTGTGGTGTGAACTCTGCTATTCTTTAATACGGAGAACGATTTTTAGAACTATATCTTTATCGTTATCTTTATATCGTCTTTGGTGTGAACCAGGCCTTTAGACACACACACACCCTCACACAACTGTATAGTGAGATCAGTGTAGAGAGAAAATTAAGTTATTACTTCAATAAACAGAATAGCCTTAACTAAAAGGTACACACTGCACACACGCTCTTTAACATGAATGTATTTTCCACCAGGACCTTCTGGGCCGCTGCGTCAGCACCCGGTTGCTCTGGGTCGTGGGTTCGAGAGTCTTCCACCGAGGACTGCCGGTGTCCGTCGTACTCCATGATCTTTGTCTGAACCAACACGACCTTTAAAGCTCATTTTGAGGGACAAGGGAGTCATTTCATGCCTTTTGAAGCCAAATTCTCTCCATCAAAAGTTAAGCAATGACGCCACAGCGTATCTGTCACCTTACTGTGTATCTCCAGCAAACCAACACACACAACCCTGTTCTTCCCAAGCTCTTCTATCTACCTCCATTTCCCCAAACGCACCCGTTTCCGATGCCTTATATTATAGTTTTCACTCTGTATGTTTTCTCTACTCTTCTTGTCTGTCTTCTGATTCTGATGTACTGTATTTATATACGTTTGAATGTATCTTCCATTTGTCAGTGTGTGTGTGTGTGTGTGTGTGTGTGTGTGTGTGTGTGCATTACGCTCCTCCAGTAATGGTTGCATGTTTTTGAACGCAAAACCTGTTTAATGCACGTGTCGCTGAAAGACAAGCTAATGTATATGAATGTTTCTATTTGGTAGTATTTCAGTTTCTCAAGATTTCTTCTTTGCTCTTTGTCATGAGTTCTGGAAAGTGTCCTTTCACACTCTTGGACCGAAAGTCACTAGCGTTCAGTTTGTTTGCTTGGTCTGAAAGCTGTATTTGAGACCGCACTTGATTCTTCCTGAAAATGGGATCAGGTTCCTGTGTTTGCAAGTGGTATGAAAGCCAAAACGGCCTAAACTGTGGTTGTGAACCACATCTGATGACGTACAGTTTGCCCATGACGGTATAAATTAATTTCTCTTTGCTGCTTGTCTTTGCAGAAATTGTCTTTCCATTAAAATCCAATTTATTTTATTAAAATACATTTCCAATTTATTTATTATTACAGCATCTCTGACTTGAATATATAGTGACTCTCTCTCACACACACACATATAACATCAGGATTGCACCAAATAAATGTTTTCTAGATTGCAAGTTCATTGTATTTTCTTTCGCCTTTAAGTAATATTTCAACAGCTTGCGTTTTATTGATGCTCTTGTATGATTTTGTTTTTGTTTTTCCCATCACACATTAAACGGTCATACGTCTCAGTTCATTTTCTTTCATTGCTTGCTTTTTTAGTTGTTGTTTTTCAGTGTCATGATTGACATATCGGTGTGATTCTTCCTCGGTTCACTAACCCATCATCGGCGTCGTACGAGGTATTTAGCGTGCACGTGCTCATTACAGATCAAAGCGCTCGTCTCGTGTTTACACACATCCGTCTGCACACATACTATGCTCACTACATATAGTTTAAGGCATTTTTTGCATGCTTGCTCAGTACAGCATACTTGAGATTCAGGTAATCATGTGTTTTATCCCTAACACACTTTTGAAGGATGTACTGATGACGGACTGACACAGTTACTCTAACCAGCACATTCTGCACTGCTTTACACAAGACAAAAGTTAGGGCACACAACTAAATGTGTTATACTTATAAAAACCTTTTAAACTTCTGCTTAAATGCTTTCAATTCTTTTTTGTATAAACAACAAACAAACAAATAAGTGAATAATAGTGATAAACAAAAATTCTGAATGTATGAATTCAATACAAAATTGTGTGTGTATATATATATATATATATATATATATATATATATATATATATATCCTATATATTATATTATAAATACTGCAATTAATATGTATAAATAACCAGATTTTTACCAAAAGTATGCCCATTTAATATATGTTTATATTTGTTAGTTTATTAAACTTACAAAACTGTCTACTGTATGTATGGATGTTTTTACTAAATATATTTATAAATATATAATCAAATGCTTAAGAGTCTATGATTGGATCATCATTGCAGAGATTATTATGTTTCTAGCATGTTATATATTTGGCATTTAAATCCAAACTGCAGCTTTTTTTTTGGCCGGGCAGTGTGTGTGTGTGTGTGTGTGTGTGTGTGTGTGTGTGTGTGTGTGTGTGTGTCTGTTAAGTGTGTATATGACTAATTCGTTCCGCTCTATGTGTTTGTCAGAACTGTAGTACAGTGGTTACAGACAAACGCTGTTCAGAGATGCAGGTCCGGATCTGGTCTCTGTCATGAGAAGATCCCTCTCCCCCAACTTCCTGTCTGTTCTCGTCTGTCAATATACAATAATAATGGCAAAAGTCCATAAATGATAAAAAAGTGACATCACTGAAAAGACAACAGATGAGCTCAGTGATTATTTCACCACCAGTGAGATCATGGTTATTTTACCAGTGAGGTCGCTAAAGAGCTTTCTAATGGGCTCTGTGAGGTTTAAAAGCAGAGACGGTGTTTCTTTAGTGTGTAAACAAGTTGCGGAAACAAGTTACTAGGCCTGTCACGATAACAAATTTTGCTGGACGATAAATTGTCCAAGAAATTATCGCGATAAACGATAATATTGTCGTTCTGAGACCATTTTGATTTAATATAATTATAATGGCATAATAATGCAGGGACACCTTTTCAACGATGTATAAACTTTTATTTCTAAAGAATATTAAACATTGAAAACGGAAAACATTTTAAATATCCAAAAAAATGAACAAAACAACCAAAAACAATAAAAGCAATGGACTCTTAGTGTCTGTTAACAAAATAAATGTCTGTTAATAAATAAAATGGATGTAAACATAAAATATTAAACATTAGGCTTTAGACATTAGGCATAAATAGTGATACATTCCATAACAGGCAAAACTGACAGTTAGGACCTTTGTAAACAAATAAAAAAAAGACTCAACAAGCCATATCGCACAATTTTGCACTGTTACTCCTGTTACTTTGTCCTCCTGTTACTTTGTCAAGTGATTGTGTACTGTCGGGAAGACGGAGACGCACTTTATTATATGCTACGCACTGAAAATACTTGGTTAGGATTAGGGGTGAGGAGTGCGTGCGTATTACACGCCATAAAGAGCGTATCATATGCACGCAAAAAATATTTTTGGCGTATAAATGGCACGAGAAATAACATTCGTGGTATAGATACGCATTTTCATGTGATCGGGCTCGCTGTCGCAACTCACAACTAGCGTCTTCTCTCTCTCCCGGCAGTCGCCGCAAACAGTCCCGCCGGCGCTTTCCCATACAAAGACCATGTGACTGACAAGCGCCGCGCGCCGCCTCCCCACACAAAGACCGTGCAACTGACAAGACGGTTCACTCCTCCTATACGCTAAAGAACCGAGAGTGGTCATCCAGTCTCTTTGGTAGAGAGAGAGAGACGAGGAAAACAAACAAGCATGCAAATGGAATTATCGCGGCCGGAAAAATTATCGAGCTCATTTTTTTTTATCGTGCGATTAATTGACTTATCGACTATCGCGACAGGCCTACAAGTTACATTAAATAAATCCTAGAAGGTTTAATATGGAGTGTCTATTTACACTAAGTGCAAACAACCCGGCTTGTTGGCAGAGGCTATTTACACTAACTCCGCCCACTGACGTCTGATCTGATCATATCAGATCTGAAAGGCATTTATTTTCAGTAAAAATTAAGAAAATATTCAAAAAGTGGAAATAAAGTGTCTAACGTGTGTTTAATACTAAAGTGTTTATCGGTTAGGGGTAGGTGTAGGGCTTTATTGTTCCAATAAGCTGGCATCCATTTAATAATTTTAATAAAATTATTTACACTCTATTATTGCATACTGTTTAATGTACAATAACACTGAATGTACAACATCTACTATTTACACTTATTGCGAAGAAAATACTGCTATTTTTACATTGTGTAAATAGAATCTATCGCTATTTTCATTTAGTGCAAATAGCCGCTGCATATTTAATAATTTCAAATCTAGGTATGATCAAGTTGTTTTTACTTGGTGGCCTTCAGGTCATTCGAGACCATCATCATGCCTTTCTTGTCAAACTCTAGTGACTGTTAAAAATAATTTACTGGACTGGTTTTAATGTAAATAAACAGCATTTTTTATCCAAAGAAATGTTAAAGTGATGTATTTAAAAATACCTCCAGAATGTATTTAAGGATTTCTGAGGAAAGCTGTTGAAATTGGATCGGACCAGCAACAAAACACACCTGTAGCCAATCAGCAGTAAGGGGCGTGTCCACTCATGAAGGGGGTGGGGCGTGTGCTGCATAGCATGCTCGTTAACTTGGGGGCGTGGCTATCAAGATAGGGGTGTGATCATTTTGGGGAGGGGCGTGTTTGTTTTGGCGATTTTAAATATCAACAGCATTTCTCATAAATTGCTTACTGCACCTTTAATCATAAATGTCTTGTATAGCTATTAATTAATTGTATAATTTCACTTTGGTCCAACTATGAAGATAGCTTGTTGCTGACAAATATAAACAAATAAATAAGTGTGTACTTGAGAATCAAGACTAATCGAAACTTGAGGCTTTAGTTGGGATTTTGTTATAACTATGAAGAGATATTAGTATAGTAAGTTCTAGGGGTTTGGTAAGGTTTTATTCAATTATTGTGAAGGGTTTATTCTGTAAGTGAAATGAAAAGGCGAGGGGGAATTGGAAACATGTCTTCTTTGGACCACTGCTTTATGGGTGCTGACAGCAGTGAATTCTGGGATTAGGTGTTGAAAAGAAAGGCATTCCAGCGCATCAACTAAATGTGTGAACCACCCTATTACAAAAGTTAACCATCCCAATGAAAATCTGATTAAACTGAGCAGAACTGTGTTTTATCTGCAGTGTATTTCAACATTAGTAAAGGAGGAAAGAGCACTGGGCGTGTGTGATGCACTTTTCCCTCGTGTGTGTGTGTGTGTGTGTGTGTGTATTTTTCTTTCAGGAACAGACTGCTAACATTCTTCCCACAGCCACAAACCCTACGTTTACAAGTCATTTTGTGACTTAATGAGTCAACTGATTACATAATAAACCACAGAATGTCACTAACTCACCTCAGTGAAACCAGCCGCCAGTCAGTCAGTCTCCCGCGCAAAACAGATGCTCGCGCGAACCGTTAATGAAGGCCTTGTGACGCGCGCGCAGATGTGCACGCGAGGAAGAATGATAATGAGTGTGTGCGGCTCTGGAGAAGCGTCACTCCTTGATCTATGAACGTGCTTTATTTCGAGCTCGTTTACCAGATATTTTCGTTTTTGAGATATTACAGTTTTTTTTCTGGTGATAAAGCAAATACAGAACTTAATTAGTTCATGGTCTCGCGTTGAAGGGAAAGTTCACCTAAAAACTAATATTTTGTCAATACTTTCTCACCCTCACGTTGTTCAAAACATGTATGAGTTTCTTTCTTCTGTTGAACACAAAAGAAGATATATTGAAGAATGTTAGTATTAACCAGACAGTCAACTGTCTATGGAATGCCAGATCTGACTTAAGAATAAATATATACATAAATAAATATGCGAAGAAATGGAAAAAAAATACATAAATATTCAAAGAAATGCAAAAAAAAAAAACTAAAATAAATGAGTATTTATACTTTTATTTCCTTATTTGTGTATAATTGTATTTTTTCCACATTTATTTATTTATGCATTTATTTATTTTCACATTTACCTATGTATATATACATAGGTAAATGTGAAAATAAATAAATGTAGACATAAATACATATATATATGTATTTATGTCTACATTTATTTATTTCTACATTTATTTCCATATATATATATATATTTACATTTACATTTCTGCGTATATTTATTTATTTATTATTAAGTCAGGTCTGGCATTCCATAACTGTAAACATGACAACATTGTTATTTATTTTTGGGAACTGTCCTTTTAACGGCTTCTCAAGATGTGTGATATGTCGCCATCTAGTGGACTGATCTTGCAAGTACCACTTAAATTAGCTTACTGTGGCAGTATCAGAGCATGATACTTTGATATTATAACATAAAAATTAATGTTCTATGATATTTACATAGTACTGCATGCTCTTTGCTGCCCATTTACAATGTTTTCTAGCATTATTTTTCATCTACTGCAGTGACAAATGAAGTGACTAACATATTAAAACATTTTTTATTTATGTTCACATATTCCACGTCACATTCAGCAGACAGAAATGGTTTGCTTTATTAGGAGAACAACATTTGAACAATGAATTCCAGAAACAATAGTAAAACCTCAGCAGATTCTATCAATAAAGCTACCCTAATACAGAGCTGAAAAAGAAAATGACAAAAGTGTGTGGGTTGCATTCAAAATAGTGATTAACATAAAGACCGAGCACTAATAGACTGTGCTGAAATGAGTCAGACCAATATCTTTCTGTCTTACTATTTGATCACCTTTATACACAGTACTCCATTAATGTGCTTACATGGGATATGAGGATACATCATTATAAAAGAATGAATTTTCTCAAACAAAGGGAATATACAGTGATTTCTAAGCTAGGTGTTCAGAGTTAAAGAGTGTAAGGTATGGTTAAAAAAATTGAAATGGTTGTGTGTGCATCTCTGACATGCTTATCTTACAGATAACATGTTAAACTTAAAGATCATCAGCAGTTTCTTCAAATCAATCTTGAACAGTCGCACACACAGAGGCATCCACGGCTTGTGTATAATCATACTGTATAATGTCAGTGACTAAAGGAAGGCAGAATGTTGAACTTCTCCAACACACATATGCATAGACACAAACACACACACCTTCCTTGGAGAGAAGATAAAATGTTTTTCAGTTTGGATCGCTGCCGACAGCATCTTGGCCGTGAGACGACATCCCACTCAGAGTCTATTTGAGGTTCTTGAGTTGCCGGTTGGTGGAGCTGATCTTGCCGTCCATATTGTCGACCTTGTTGAGCAGCGAGTCGAGAGAAACGTCCTGGTCGTCGATCTCCGCCTGCAGTCCCAGACCCAGGTTCTTCAGACGGCCCAGACCCGACGCCATCTCATCTGGAGACCAAACACCAAACACACATCAGATCCTGGCTGTGAGTGAGCCATCTAATCCTAGTTAAAGGAACACTCCACTGTTTTTTGAAATAGGGCTTATTCACCTTCTTTCCTACATTTAGATAGGTAGGCAAATGCTTTTTTGTCTCAGTGCATGCATTGTTTTAGTTTGACAGGGTCGGTGCTAGCTTAGCTTAGCATAATGAATGGAATCCTTTGTTGCCAGCTAGCATGTCCTGAGTAAAAGTGCTATAAAAAAAAAACAAAACACCTAATTACTTCTTGTGGCCTGCGTATTCACAACAAGTACAAATAGCGATGCAGATTAACACTAGGCGATTTCCTATGCAGATATTGACTTGGGACTATATTAGGGGGAAGCACAGGCGAAGCACTGCTACTTCAGCGCAGAGATATCACGCCCAAGTAGCAGTGCTTCGCCTGTGCTTCCCCCTAATATAGTCCTTAATATACAAGTCAATATCTGCCTAGGAAATCGCCTAGTGTTAATCTGCATCGCTATTTGTACTCGTTGTGAATACGCAGGCCACAAGAAATAATTAGGTGTTTTTTAAAAATTTTTATATCACTTTTACTCAGGCCATGCTAGCTGGCAACAAAGGATTCCATTCATTATGCTAAGCTAAGCTAGCACCGACCCTGTCAAACTAAAACAATGCATGCACTGAGACAAAAAAGCATTTGCCTACCTATCTAAATGTAGGAAAGAAGGTGAATAAGCCCTATTTCAAAAAACGGTGGAGTGTTCCTTTAAGGTACAAGATATCAAGTCCTTCCCTCGCGGGTCAAAATGACCCTAAAATTATACTTTATTTATTTTGTCCAGAAAGCTTATTTTATTTAATTTTGGAAAAAAAATTCAATGCAATTTTTTTGGGAGATTTTTTATTTTATTTACCTTTAAATTACTAGATTTAATCAATGAATAATAAATAAATTGTAATGTAAGCACATTCCTCACATTCTTTCAAATTAAATTCAAAATAACTCTCACTTTCATGCATAAACCTTTTAAAGGAGCATTTCACCCGTGGGAACATTAATCTTTATTGAAAGTGGGTCATATATGTAGTCGAAATGTAACATAAATTTCGAATTTGGTGCCTTCTTGACCGAGGAAAGACAGAAAGTAACTTTAGGGCGCATTTGTATGGAAGACAACAACTCCCACAATGCACCACATTGCACAGCTCCGCAAGCCACTCCCACTAATCCAAAAAATGAGGAATAAGTGTTTGTAGTCTCAACCTCTCTACAAAGATATGGGACTTCCTGCTTAGAATGACGCAAAATGATGATTTTTACATCATTATAAGCAGGAACTGCAACACTGAAATCCGTATTTCTCCCATCTCTGGGGAAAATGAGGGAATAATGCATGAAATATGACTGGGTTTCTAACGATACAAAGCTTAATGCAAATGGGTGAAGTTTCCCTTTAATTCAGCTCAAAATATCTTACATTTGGGTGTCTTTGTCGATCTCTTGTGGAAGAAAAATTATATAACATGATGTTTTATGACTCTAGATGTCCTTATAGCTCTATATGGAGCAAATGAGCTGTTCCTCTGGGTCCTAGAGTCAGTTCTCTTCAGTGTGCATTCAGATACACATGTAGACAGTCTACAATTATTTTTTGGTAAAGTTTTAGCATTTTCAGTTTGAATTTTGAGTATTTTTAGTTTTTTCTATGTGTACTGAAGCATTACATTCATTCCTAAGGGGGTCAAATTGACCCGAGAGTGAAGGATTTCTTACTTTTTTTAATTTCAACCACAAATCTCCTTGAATCCATAAAATAAAAAGTGTGTATTTGTGGTTCAAGCTCGACAAAAGTCTTGGGGTCTTGGACCCCTCCCATGAACACTCAATTTGTAAAAACATTTCCGGGTCAAAATGACCCGAGGTAAGGATGAAGGTTAAAGGGATACTTCAGCGATTAGCATTAAGCTTTGTATCAGTAGTAGTATTCTCGAATGGCTGCGCTTCCCTCCCTCATGTCCCCCTGAGACGAGAGATTTCTGGATTGTGTGTCTGGGAATAAACCTCGGATGATGCAAATATCGTCATTTAGCTCATCAGAGGCTCTTCTGTCCAGAGGCGAGAGACTCCAGCCAGTAGGAGGAGCTCGTCCCGCATGTCCTCAACCCGCCCATAGGGGATCTCAGCATAAAACGCCGTCTTTTCAGTTTCGAGTCGACTAGTAGCCTAGCTGTATCATTTCTCCCGATACTGCCCTCAGTAACCGGTGGCCGTGGCTTGGGAGTGTCCTCGTAGGGCAGCGAAGCAAGTGCATTCTGGGAGTTGTAGTCTTTCATCCACATGAGCCAAAAATAAATTCTCTGGCTTTTCTCAGTCTAGAAGACACCAACTTCTGAAATAATTTCACATTTCTACTACATAAATGACCCAATTTAAATACACATTCATCTTTCAGCGGTGAAATATCCCTTTAAACTCTTGTATTTCTCACCGAGGTTTGTGTCCAGCTGTTGATGTGCGGCCCGCAGCTGTTTGTTCTTAGGATATCCGTTCTGATCGGACGGCCCGTTATCCAGGGAAGCGGAAGCTCCGAAACCTGTTCAAACAAACATTTGTGATTCTGATGAGCCGCTTTGATCCGACGCTGAGCTCTGTCTCTGCAGAAGCACTCGACATCTTTGAGATTCATTGATGATTTCAGCAAACAAGCCTTAGTGAACCCATGAACCAGTGGTTTCTGCCTGATCTCGGATCAGCTTGATCAATTTTAACGACACGTTTGTTTGATAGCGAGAAAGAGTTGTAGTTAATCGCCTCGTTAACACACATGAACTAACAATGAAACATACTTCTAAAGCATTTATTAATCTTTGTTAATGTCAATTACAACATTTACTAATACATTATTCAAATCAAAAGTTGTATTTGTTATTATTTAATGAAACTGAGCTGACATGAACTAATAAACAGATGTATTTTTATTAACTAATGTTAACAAAGATTAATGAATACTGTAACAAATGTATTGTTCATTTTAATGCGTTAACCAATGTTAGTCTCTTATTGGCCTGATTAACCAAACTCTCCAACAAAACAAGCCCTATAATTTAATAAAACAACATATTATTCAGACCCTTCACATGTAATGGTATTAGACGATTTGTTAATTGCATTTAATAGATTACACTTTCAATAAAACATCTGCAAATGGTTTGTAAACAGTGTTTTAGTGCATGTTTGGGTTTAGTTTTCGCCGCATTTACACGTTTTGACCAGCGTGTGGCGCTTTGAAACTGTCAATCATTCTGCAAAGCAATTGGTTCTATTGATTGAAAGTTCAAAAACTTTCTCTCAAAGTAACATGGGTAAACGTAGAAGTTCGTCAGTGCACAATAACGTGTGTTTACCAGATGTCTCCAGTTTCCTGAGGTTGGGATGGCTGGCCTGATACTTGTCCTCCTGCTGTTTGCTCTCCGCTAGTGCATTCTGTAAGCTAACATCATCAGACAAAACCGTTTCATTGTTAAATAATATTCAGACTCTTTGCATTTCCAGATATGGCATCTTTCCTGACTAAGACCTTTATTTCAGTGGATGTGAATCAAAGCAAGGCTCTGAAGGCTGATGTACACTACAGTCTCAGTCCATTCACATATTATTTTACATCTATTCATCACAGCCTTGTTTTCATTTCATGTTAAATTGAAAGGCTTTTGCTTTAATGTGTGAAGTTACTTAATTAGTAGGGAAATTTAGCTTTAATAAATGCAACAGGTAGTGAAGGAAAAGGGAAAACAATGCACATTTTATATCATTTTGAAGAACAGGAACAATTCTAGCACTTCTGAGCGCATGTAAACGTGTAAAAGCTGCTGATATTGGGCTGGTGTGTGACTGCACCTGCTGTGTCCCTCGTAGGACACCGGCTGGTCCTTCTGTGCCGGTCTGGGAGGATCAGGTTTGCCTTTGAAATAGTTGACCATTCCCCCCCACACACTCTTAATGGTGTTTATATGCCTCTGGCTCGTCTTCATGTCCTGATCCATGTTGTCAATCATTCTCTCCGTCCTCTTCAAAGCTTCACCCTGACGAATCAGTTCCTGTGGAAAACAATCAAGCGATTTTAATGAAATAGCCAAAGCAAGAAATGTAGTCAGCCGAACACAATCCGAGTTATATTGAAAAAACATCCGGGCTCTTCCAAGCTTTATAATGGGAGTGAATATACCTTTGTTTTTTTCAAGCCCAAAAAAAGCGCATCCATCCATCATAAAAGTAATCCACACGGCTCCAGGGGTTCATAAAGGCCTTCTGAAGCGAAGCCATGTGTTTGTGTAAGAAAAATATCCATATTTAAAACTTTATGAACTATAATCATAACGGCCGTACAAGAGTCTAGTTCCGGCGGAAGAGTGACCTCTGACCCCACGCATGACGAGTGACCTCTGACCCCACGCATGACAAGTGACATCTGACCCCACGCATGACGAGTGACCTCTGACCCCACGCATGACAAGTGACATCTGACCCCACGCATGACGAGTGACATCTGACCTGACCAGTGACCTCTGACCCCACGCATGACAAGTGACATCTGACCCCACGCATGACGAGTGACCTCTGACCTAGAGTGACCTCTGACCCGACACATTACGAGTGACATCTAACCCGACACATGACGAGTGACTTCTGACCTAAAGAGTGACCTCTGACCCGACATAGGATGTAGGAGTAGTGTTAACTCAGGTGAGAGTCGACGCTTCTCGCGGTTCAAACAACAAACTCAAACTCCTCCCACATTTCTCTTTAAAAATTCTCCTTTTAAACTTCTAATCCGTGACCGGTGTTTATTTTACTCTATCGCCTGAGCTTCTGCGTTCATCAATACGTCTTGCGTGGGGTCAGAGGTCACACGTTATGCACAGGGTCAGGGGTCACTCATCATGCGTCGGGTCAGAGGTCACTTGTCGTGTCAGGTCAGAGGTCACTCGTCATGCACAGGGTCAGGGGTCACTCATCATGCGTCGGGTCAGAGGTCACTCGTCATGCGTGGGGTCAGAGGTCACTCTTCCGTTGGAACCAGTGACGTGCGGTGATGTCTTAAAGAGGCTAGGCACTGAGTTATGAAAGCCAGATTACCTGATTTATTGTTTAGGCTAATAATACATAATAACAGTAAACATTACGCACAAGCGCGGCATATAAAGAAATGTACAAATCAGGATGTATATCGCGTGTATTCTCTCAGTCTCTCTCTCTCACACACACACATACACACACACACACACACACACACACACACACACACACACATACATACATACATACATACACGCACGCACGTCGCACACACACAAGCGCGGCACAGGCACACACCGGTAACAGTAGTTTATGTCCACTCCAGCATTAGAATGCAACCATTATTAATCCTTATTGTTGCACAGCGGCCAAAAGTAAAAGTAAAATCACACACTGCTCATTTGAATATGAAGGCAAATGGCTTAATTCAACCATATTTATCAATTCAATGTTAAGCCCAAAATAGTTTTTGACTCACCAATCGGTACATAAAATTCATCCGCCGCCCTTTCCTCGTGAAGACGTCGATCACAGCTTTGTAAAACTCGTCTTTACGGGCCTTCAGTTTGCAAAGTCTCTGGCTCTCAATTTAAAACATTTAACTCTGTGATGACGGCCTTTTAACTCCGGTGCTGTCATTTTGGCTTTGAATTTGGCGCGGGGATTAGGCATGTAGGCTAGCTGTGGTGTAACGTTAATGACGTTAGCTGCGCAAATGTCAAGTAATATCTCGATTTTAATTGGTCCATGTCTGATATGTTACGGAGATGTTACGGGCATACCATATTTACGTCCAAAGGCACAGCAGAGTTGTGCTTTTTGACGTACATGTTAAAGAATACAGGATCGAAGTGCGCATGCGCAACATGGGTTTTTCGCTTGCCGTCTGCAATGAATGGACAGTAAAAGCACTGCTTATTCTACGATTTGTTTTTTATTTGATTATGCGTAACTGCTACATTTGTCATCATAACGTCTAAATAATTGGAATAACACATATTGCATATATAAATCACAAGAATAAACAGTAAAAATACAAATATAAGTTTATTATTTAATAAACAATTTTATTTTTGAATTTTGGCAGGGTAGGCAGTGCCTAGTTTGCCTACCCAGACCGCACGTCACTGGTTGGAACTAGACTCGCGTACGGTGGTTGTTACTGGAAGCCAGTGATTATAGTTTATACAGTTATATGGATATTTTTCTTGGCTTCAGAAGGCCTTTATGAAACCCTGGAGTCGTGTGGATCACTTTAATGATGGATGGATGCGCTTTTTTGGGCTTCAAAATCTAAGTTACCGTTAACTCCCATTATAAAGCTTGGAAGAGCCAGGATATTTTATAATATAACTCTGATTGAGTTTGGCTGAAAGAAGAAAGTAATTTAAACCTAGGATTTTTGGTGAACTATCCCATTAAGTTTCCTCTCACCTCTGCCGTCTCGGATCCGACTTTCTCGGATTGGTAGATGAGTCCGAGCGAGCGCTGGCTGCTGTCCACGGCCGACTGCGCTGTACGCATCACTTCCTGCTGAAGCCGCTGCTGGCGTCTCTCTGCCGGACTCAGTGAACTCTCCTCCGGATCATCGTCGAAGTTAAAGCCTCTTCTCGGAGCCTCTTCATCATCATCATCATCAGCGAAAGGATTGTGGGTTTTGGGGTAGGCAGACATCCTGAGCTTCAGTGAGAAGAGAGCACAGTACTTATACACACATACACACACACACACACACACACACACATATATATATATATATATCTCAAACTTTAGTTATAAAGCACTTTAAAACAACCGAAGTGGACCAAAGTGCTGTACAGAAAAATGAATAAATACATACTTTATATAAAGCATATAATACAAATAAAACAAATCAAGAGACATAAAACATAGGAAAAATAAACATAACATACCATACATATATATATATATATGGTAGGTATATGGTAACTTTACAATAAGGTTCATTAGTTAACATTAGCTAATGTATTAACTAACATGAACTAACTATGAGCAATACATTTGTTACAGTATTTATTAACCTTTGTTAATGTTATTTATAAAAAATCCAGCTATTCATTGTTTGTTCATGTTAGTTCACAGTGCATTAACTAATGTTAACAAATACAACCTTTGATTTTAATAACGTATTAGTAAATGTAGAAATTAATATTAACTAAGATAAATAAATAAAGAAGAATTGTTCATTCTTAGTTCATGTTAACTAAGGTATAGTTACTAACTAATGAACCTCATTGTAAAGTGTGCATGTATATATATAAAATATTAATTATTATAAGATGAAATAATAAGTAAGGCAATGAAAAGAGATGCTTTAAATAACAGAAGTTTTGAGTTTATATTAAACTTCTTCAAGTGGCTGTACATGGTAAAAACATGGTACGTTCTGTTAGTTTATAGATATGGATCCTGAACAAACTACTATAACTGACATAACATCGTCGGTAAACATATAGATATACACTATAAAAATTGTGAGAATATTTCATAAATTTGTGTTATTTAACTGCATTTAAACTGAATATGCTGTAGAAACTCGTCTGTTTGTTATCTATCTGAGCTACTTTATGTTGCCTAAAACAACCTTTAAATAAACCCTACATCGTCTTCAATTACGTTTCCTCTCAGTCTGTTAGATTAAAATACGATATATCGAACACTGTATCGATAAATTCATACATTTGTACCTTTGATCGCTGGAGAGAGAGAATTGTTCTCCTGCTATCAGCTGAGCTGACGCTAATGGCGAAACACTTCCGGTGATGTCATCGTGACGTCAGATAGGCTCCTCCTCGTTTTTGATTCCGCCTGTTTTCACTTTTAGTTGTTATTATTTACGAGTCATCCTAAACTATGTCATAAATTATGACAGCGTCGTTTAAGATTCGAAACCAATAGCTAGGATTTGAAAACAGAGATAGCTAGAGCCACAAAATACACTTTTAAATATTTTTCTTCTTCTTTTTCTTCTTCTATAAATAATGATAATAAAAATAAACAATTATACTATTCTACTACTACTGCTACTACCACTGCTACTACTACTAATGATTATTTTTAATAATTATAAACATTGTTATAATAATAATCATAAATAATAATAAATAATAAAAATATACAACAATGTATTCTACTACTACTACTACTAATTATAATTATTAATTATAAATATAGTTAGAGAATAATAACAGCAACACCATTAATAATAAATTAATGTTATTATTATAAATACTATTTACTACTATAAAAAAATAATGTTTTAATTATACTTCCATTAACAATAATTATTCAAAATGATCCATTATGGTCGATTATTATTATTATTAATAATAATAATACTAATTAAAAAAATAACAATATATTCTGCTACTACTACTTATTATTATTCATTATAAATATTGTTAGTGAATAATAACAACAGCAACAATAATACATTATTATTATAAATATTAACTATTTAATATAATTAATAATATATTAATTATACGACTACTACTACTAATAATAAATGTTATTATCAATTATTAATAACGTCGATTGATGTATTTAAATGTATTATTAATTATTATTTCTTACATAAACATAATTTATTTATTATACAGAAATATTATAATTAGAAATAGGGAGAAACTTAAACATATTTAATATTTTAGCCAATGCTCTGTTATAGTATTTGTTTTAGAAAACACGTTTATATATTAAAAACAATTAAAAACAAAAACAAACAAAAACTCCATCACTTGTGTGTAAATACTCATCAGATGTATGAGCCAATAAGATAAACTTCACACTGATGATGCTTTAATGCAGACACGCCTCGCTCTCTCTCTCTCTCTCTCTCTCTCTCTCTCTCTCTCTCTCTCTCTCTCTCTCTCTCTCTCTCTCTCTCTCTCTCTCTTCATTGGCTGTTATTTGTGCCTTCACACTTTCCGTATTGCGGTCGTGTTTTTCTTCTCCACCACAGAAAGCTGAGGAAATCATCGCTTGTGTGTTTTGAACTTTTCCCGTGAATCATGGCCACGCGCGGCGGTGGCACGCGCGAGTTTTATTTCAACACGGTTCTGTCTCTCGCGCGCTCCCTGGCAGCCCACAGACCAGCGCCCGTCGAGAAGGTACAACACACACACACACACACACACACACACACACACACACACACACACACACACACACACACACAGTTATTATCCTGCTGCGTCGCTTTGTTATAGTATCGTGCTGCATTATCGTGATGCACGCGACAGGTGTCACAGGCTGCAGCGGCAAGTTTGTTGCGCAGCAATGCAACCTTACTTTCATTATGTGCACACAAACAATCCGTTTAACCTGTTTTGATTTTTGTTATGGTGATCTGAAATATTATATGGCATTGCATGAGTACCACATACATAAAATGACGACTTCCTTTACTTTAAAGAATTGCATGTTTAATTCAATTCACATTTATTTGTATAGCGCTTTTCACAATACACATCATTTCAAAGCAGCTTTACAGACAATGCATGAGTTTGTGATGTGTTATCAGAGGTAACTGTCTAAGTTATGTATTTCAGAAATGTACATGTACTAAATCACAGTTAGCTAAAAATGTATTCATTTAAACAATAATTTAAGGCAGAAACAATGAGCTCATTGTAGTAATGAATACTAGTTTGCCCAAAAACATCTTGAAACATGAAATATGGAGGGAAAAAAAGCATGATATTTTGTGTTAGTTGAGCTTGAGCTGAATAAATGCATCACATCTGTCCGAAAACTACTGACGATTTTGCATTGAATGCTTGTTTACATTTTATAAAATATACTTGATATACAAAACTGAAAACTGTCACGTGTCTAGAGGCTTTTACGCTGATGCCAGGCACTAAGTGGTGCCAGATAGTGCCAGATAGTGCCAGCTGCGTCAATGCTTGTCTCTGAGAGTGAAAAACAGCTATCATGGTGTTTAATGCCGCAGCAGGTGTAGACTTCCTTTAGAGTGCTTGTGAAATGCATTGCCTCATCGCAGTGACAGATTCATCTTTCGTACATGATCATGTACTTCCACACAGACTGCAATCATCTGGTATTATTTGCATGCGATTACCCCACACATGCATGCTCTCAAGCCATGTGTGATTCTCTTAAAGCTGACATGTTATGCCTCTTTTCACAAGATGTAATATAAATATCTGGTGTCCCCAGAATGTGTCTGCAATTTCAGCTCAAAATCCCCCCAGATCAGTTATTATAGCTTTTTAAATTTGCCTCTTTTTGGGTGTGAGCAAAAACGTGTAGTTTTTGTGTGTGTCCCTTTAAATGCAAATGAGCTGCTGTTGCTCCGCCTCCGTTCAGAAGAGGGCGGAGCCTTTACACGAGCTTCAGAAGCTCCGGCAATAACAAAACAGGCTTTTCTGAATGTTAGTGGAGACATTTATGTAGTTGTTGTGGAGTTACATTGATCATCTCATTGACTTGCATGTACTGTCATGTTTAACTTTTACACAAGTTGACAGTTCCCTGAGGTGTTTATAAGACAGCTGTGACATTTTTAGTTTAATAGTGTTCAGTGCTCGTCCGTGCTCAACGACTGAACAGTTTCATGCTTTGCTCAAACTTTTGCCATTGTGTTAGAACTGGTCAGTGTTGTTAGTTGTGAAAACCAAATGTCGGCTGGTGTGTGTAAACGTGCAGATTAAGGGCCGCTAATATTATAATAAGATCCTCTTCATATGTCAGAAGGGGAGCAAAATCTGATCGGCTTATTTTTTGACATGCTTAAAGAGAAAGGCGCACCAAAACAAAGTTACTAGGTTTCACTTTTCATGTTTTCTGGGTTGGTAGAAGCGCCGGGACCCGATTACAGCACTTAAACACGGGAAAAGTCAGATTTTCATGATATGTCCCCTTTAAAGGGTTAGCCTAGTTCACCCAAATATGAAAATTCTGTCAGTAATGACTCTCCCTCATGTTGTTCCAACCCCGTAAGACTTCCGTTCATCTTCAGAACACAAATTAATATATTTTTGATGAAATCTGAGAACGTCAGAACAGAGGCTCACTATTGGCCGACGCTGGTCATGTGTGTGATGCTGGCCAATAGTGAGCCTCCGTTCTGACGTACAACCCAGGAGCGCTGCGCTGTTACACTGCATGAACTCACTCAGAGAAACACAGAAGAAAATGAAGAGTTGAATAAAGTCGTTATTTTGATTGTTTTTGCGCACAGAAAGTATTCTCACCGCTTGATAAACTTAAGGTTGAGCCGCTGGAGTCACTTGGACTATTTTAAACATTGTCTTTACTAACTTTCTAGGCCGGCAAGTTTCAATAACAGAGAAGCCTATGGAGAAGTGAGACAGCTCTCAGATTTAATCAAAAATATCTTAATTTGTGTTCTGAAGATGAACGGAAGTCTTACGGGGTTGAACAACATGAGGGAGATTAATTACTAACAGAGCTTTAATTTGTGGGTGAACTAACCCTTTAACAGGTTGTTCTTGTTCTGCAGATTGCTGACAGATCTGCTCATGTCTTTCTTAAAGGGAAGTTGAGCGTTTCATATTGTGACAGCTCACTGTAACTGATAAGAGTGTGTGTTTGTCGTCTGGTGTGTTCCTCCATCAGGTGCAGAAGCTGTTGTGCATGTGTCCGTGTGACAGCCGAGGCGTCTTCAGTCTGGATGTTCGGCGCAGGGATGCGGTCGTCGCTCTGGCTGTGTTCCTAGTCGAGTCAGATTTACAGGTGAAAGAGCTCGAAACTACAGTCAAACCAACAGTTATTCAGACAAATTCAACATTTCTCACATTATCACAGTTTATTCGCTATAGTTTAGAAAATGGTAATAAAATATGATCAGATCAGTTGATATTTGACTGGTTTTGTCCGTCCTTCTGTTAGACTGTCTCACACATGAATTATATTGAATATCTGTCAGCTGTTAAATTTAACTACACAATTAGATAATACCAGTTTAGCTCAACCAATCACCAAGCAATGCTTCATTTTGTTCAGTCTGTGTGTAAAAAGGTCACATTAAGAACACTTTAGCAAAATATGGTCAGGTCAAAGTGTCTGAATCATTTTTGGTCCCAAATTTGTATACATTTACTGGTAGTCACTGTATGAATAATTATTGGGTATAATATGTCACGGTTTACTTTATTTTGCTCTCCTCTCTTATAAATGAACTATAATATCCTGCACACACTAGTAAAATAATCTGGTATCTGAATAATTTTTGGTTTGACTGTATATTTTGGGGACAAAATTGCTGCTAAATATGACACAACTCTCTTTGGAAACGTCCTCAAATAAATAAGTGTGTGTGTTAAAGCTGGTTTATGAGAGAAACTCACTGCTAAACCAGATCATGTGATCACAGCTGGATTAGAGCTGGTTAAGCCACTTAAACACACACACTTAGTTTAGCTTGTACTCTTTTCTTCATCTCTTGCCATCCTGCTTCTAATGTAAATATATTGCATAATTTTTCTTCATAAACATATTATATGCAGTTGGGTTTCTTTTTTGAAGTTTATACTGTAAATAGATTTTGGATATGATTTGCAAGTGTGTTCAGGTGGAGTTTGCATCTTTCCAACACTTGGTTTGTATGTGATATTTGTCTTTCTCAGCACAAAGATACTGTGGTAAGTTACCTGTTGAGTCTGCTCAAGGGGTTACCCAGAGTGCAGTGGGTGGAGGAGAATGCTGGGAGGAAGTGCAAAGGTACCAGTTTGCTTATTCGTCTCTCATGCATTTATCAAGTACGTTACTGTATATGTAAGCATGCACACTATGTTTAAAAGTTGAAAGAAGTTAATACTTTTATTCACCTAGAATGCATTAAATTGATCAGAAAGTGACAGGAAAGACATTTATAATGTTACAAAAGATTCTATTTCAAATAAATGCTGTTCTTTTGAACTTTCATCAAAGAATCATGAAAAATAAAATGTATCACTGTTTTCAACATTAATAATAATCATAAATGTTTCTTGAGCATCAGATCATCATATTAGAGTGATTTCTGAAGGATCATGTGACACTGAAGACTGGAGTAATGATGCTGAAAATTCAGTTTGATCACAGGAATAAATTACACTTTACTATATATTCACATAGAAAACAGCTGGTTTAAACTGTAATAATATTTCACTGTTTTTACTGTATTTCTGATCAAAAAAATCCACATTTGTGAGACTTCTTTCAGAAACAATAAAAATCTCACCAACCCCAAACTTTTTATTAATTAGTTTAGTAATTTCTGTTTGCCATCAGAGCCTTGTAATTCTTACCGACTCATAATAAAACACTTTATCCAAAGTGTTTCCATGTATAGACGCTTTAGGGTACGTTTACACGACAACGATATGCTTAAAACTGAAGTTTTTCCTTTGAGTTTTCCGCGCACAGACGACACTACTGTCAAAACGATCGCCATTCACACGGAAAACGACTAAAAACGCTGTACTCTGCTGCCAGGCCAGTAGATGGCACTGAAACACTATAGACTGAACACGTAATACGCATGTGCATGACATCATTGTCTATGGAGATTCGTGTTTTTGTTGTTTACATGGAGACCGCTTTCAAAAACGTGCACTTTGAAACCCGTTTTCAAAAGATTGTGTTTTCATGCACCCAAAACGCGGTTGTCGTGTAAACGAACGGCCAAAACGCATTAAAAGTTGTATGTTTTTAGTTGAAAATGGTGTCGTGTTTATAGCCCCTAAAAGTCCAGCTTGTGTTTGTATGTGCAAGCAGAGACTCTCCCGATGGCGGAGAACTTCAGCTTCTGCCTGGTGACGCTGCTGTCTGATGTGGCTCAGAGAGACCCAGAGTCTCGCACACAGGTCTGGTCTTCATCCGCACATTTACATGCTATTTTCCCCTTGCATTCATTTAAAGGGGTCCTATAATGCCCTTTTCACAAGATGTAAAATAAGTCTCTGATGTCCCCAGAGTGTGTGTGTGAAGTTTCAGCTCAAAATACCCCACAGATATTTTTATATAGCATGTTAAAGTTGTCACTTTTTGAGGGTGAGCAAAAACGCACCGTTTTTGTGTGTGTCCCTTTAAATGCAAATGAGCTGCTGCTCCCGGCACAGGGGGCGGAGCTTCATGAGCTCCTGTGTGTGTGTAAGCAGCTCCGATTACCTCACACACACGCACTGAACATTTCAAAAACTTTTAGCTTTTTATGTTCAAACCAAAGATGGAGAGACTCAAGGAGAAGTGACAACATGTAGAAACAACAGGACATTTCTGAATGCTAGCTGATGAATTTATGTAGCTGATGTGTAGTTATCTTTTAGTCATTGATTGGTACATTCTGTCATGGTAATATATAAATCGTGTTCCGGGGGCGGGGTTTATGTAAATTCTAGTGTTAGTGATGTCACTAACCCGTGAAGAAGCTTGTGTAGTCTCTACCAGCCGTTTGTTGTAGTCCTAAAAAAGCGATTTCTTTAAAAGCAAATATCTCCCTTTGCTTTGAACTTTGAGCGTCGTAACTTTGCAGATGTTGTTTATGCTCAAACAGCAACATTACACACTAACTAAAGCTAGAAAAGTCAAATCATAATCAACCACCCCTTTAATGTCTTTCTGTCTAGATTCTGGAAGCGGTAATGGAAGTAATGCAGTCTTTACTGGAGATCTGCCAGACGCCCGAGAACCAAGATAAAGGTGATTCCCATGAGCACTACACACAAACACGCATTTGGATTGGCACTCGTCTGACTGGCGTGGTGTTTCTGCAGTGTACCTGTGCAGGTATGCGGTCCCGTGTCTTCTGGGCGTGACTCGAGCCTTCGGGCGGTACGGTAACGGTGATGAGCCTCTCCTGTCGCAGCTCTTCCCTCGAGGAACGCCTCCGCCGGCTCACCGCGTGTGTGTGGAGACCGAGGGCGTTCGGAGGAGATCCTTCAATGACTTCCGCTCTATTCTGCCCAGCTCACTGTTCACCGCCTGCCAGGGAGACACGCTGAGGCGCAAGAGCGGCATCGCCAACCCCGACGCACAGGTCTCAGACATCTCTCTGTCTCTGCTGTACATACTGTCTGTTACTTGAGGAAAAATACGTGTAAAAGGATGCATTATGCAGTGATAAACGTTTCAAAGAAAATGTATGGTATGTAGTGTCACATGACCTTATAATATTGTGTTTAATTCAGCAGGTGATGTCCGTTTATCATCTCAGAAAAAAAGTGATTTATTGAAAATGAAAATAAATAAATAAAATAAATAAATGTTAAATAAGTATTGGACAAAATGCAAAAATAATTAGATTTTTTTTAAATAAATACAAATAATTAATTTTTAGAAAAAATATACAAAAAGTGTGATGTCTGTTTATCATCTCAGAAAAAAAGTGATTTATTGAAATAAGCAAAAAAAAAAAGTAAAGTAAATAAATGTTAAATAATTATTGGAAAAAATTAGAAAATAATTATTTTTTTAATAAATACAAACATTTTTGGGAAAAAATATGCAAACATAATTTTAGGAAAGCAATTTGAGTAAATAAATAATTATTAATCGACAAATATGCAAAATTTTTAGAAAATATATGATGTAAATGATTTAAAATTAATTATTTTTGCATATTTTTAAAGTAAATAATAAGTTAATATTTAAATATGTACAAATAATTTTAGAAAATACATTTTAGTAGATAAAAATTATTAATTGAAAAAAATGCAACAATAATTTTAGATTTTTAGATTAAAAAATATGCAAAGTTTTAGAAAAAATAAGTAAATAAAACTAATTATTAAAAGTAATATGCAAAAATGATGTTTGTAAAAAGTATTTGTTTAAAACTAATAATATTTTTAAAAACTAAATAAAATTATAAATGTATGTTTTACTGGAAAAATATATATATTTTAAATGAATTTATTTCTTAATGTCTTATACCCTGGCAGCATTATCTAGAACTGTTAATTCACAGTTAAAAGTACTTGTGTTCATTCATCAAACTGGAAAAGGTCAAGTTGAGCACATTGCATTGTGGGATATAGGACCCGACGCACTGTGCTCTGGTTGAATGCTGCACATTTTGGGAAAAACTAGTTGTTCATCCATGAATTCTGTGTGTTCAGAAGATGCAGTGTTATGAGTAGGGCTGGGTATCGATTCAGATGTTACAATTCGATTCGATTTCGATTCGCAAGCTCTCAAATCGATTCGATTTCGATTCTCGATTCGATTTTCGATTTCGATTCTCGATTCGATTTTTTGATTTCGATTCTGAATTAGATTTCGATTCGACTCAGTGAATATTTAATACAAATCCTATATTTATTAAAAAAAGAAAAAGAAAAGAAAAGTGAACATAAGTTTTCAAGTGTTTAATTAATAAAAAGAAATTAAGAGCCACAAACCTGTATATTAAACTCTTTTTATTTTAGGTACACTTGGGTACATTAAAACAGAACCCAACTCTATATTTCAAATGCATACAATGAATAGACAGGATTTTGATGCAAGATGAAAAATTTATGCTGAAAAATGGACAAGTCAGAACAGTCGCATGTCTTGATCAAACAGGTTAACAATCCTCACATAAACCCATATAAAAACATTGCATATAATTATTATCTGTGCCCTTCCTGTCTAACAGCTAGGCCATATACATAAATTGAATAAAGTTATCAAACAGTCTGTGCTGCATTAATTATAAATTATATATAGACTAATCAAAGTTAAAAAAGTTCTTTAGTCAAGAGCAGTGAGTGTTTTTCTCTGTTCCCTTTGTTCTTTGATTAACTTTAACGACAGAGATAATTAGTGGCTACTGTGTACTGTCCCTTTAAGGCCAGCCGCTGTTGACAGAGACGCGGATCTCACACGCGCCTCATTCTCTCACGAGTCACAACTCTTCACGTTCATCATAAGACTGCTCTTATGTTATGAAAATACTCAACAAAAAGACATTTTGGCATTATTGTGTGTTTTATTGTTCGTTCAAGCGCGAAAGATAACTATTCTGGGCTGTCTTGTGCGCACGCACGATATCATCGTAAGTTTTTCTGTGTCACAGTCTCGACATTTACAGGCAGCGAGCTCTATTTTGTCTTGTCGCGTATGAATGGTTTAAAAGCATTTGCATGAATAAGAGCGGGATCATGCAACACTAGCCAAAGGATGACAAAAAAATTAACAGATGCTGCATTGCGTTAAAAGCCCAAATTTGTTTATTTGATACAAAATCGCAGCATTTTGCGTCATATAGCCTAATTGCGTATAGGCTTGACATCGCGATTGCGATATTATTAAACGTGCAGCACTAATTGAGGTTATTTTATGATTTAGATAAAACTAACATAAAATCTCACAGCATTAGCTATAAAATTGAGTTTGCAAGCCTATATGAACAGTGGAGGAAAACTAATTCTTGGGTAATAGATAAATAAAGATGGAAAAAAATCGATTCTTGGCGTTTGAGAATCGATCTTGAATCGACCAGATTTTAAAAAACGATGAATCGAAAAATCGATTTTTTTGCCCAGCCCTAGTTATGAGTGATGTGATGTATTGGTAGTTTACATCAGGTGTGTCCTCAGGTGAGTCCTGACCGAGGCGGCCCGTCGCCCTGCTCTCCAACGGCTCCAGGACCGCAGTACTTTGAAGGTAATATAAGGTTTGCTGTGTCACAACTCTAATCTCTGTGAACTGGAGGTTTTAACGTCTGAACATTCTTCAGCAGATTCTGAGTTCAGAGTTCATGTACTTGTTTCTGGATAAGCACCTTTAGTTCTCTGCGTGTTTGTTTTAATTCCATTTGCTTAAGATTCTATGAGTCACTGCTGAGTTATGCTGATAGCTTGAAGGAGGTAGTGGTGGTTAATGGTCAGTCATCGCTATTGGTAAGATTTAAAGTGTATTAAAGAGCCCTTATTATGCTATTTTAAATTCTCCTTTTGTTTTTGGACCTCCTACAACTGGTTTACAGGCATCCAAGGTCAAAACACACTTTAATTTCCTCATAATCTCCACTGCAGCATCAGCTCTTTTCTCTCCGCCTCTCTGAGAGCTGCTCTGCTCTGATTGGTTGGAAACCAAACGCTCATTATCATATCTGAATCTCAGCTCTTGATCACAGTGATCTTGATCACTGAAACTCTTCCAGTCTCAGATAAACTACAGTGTTTGAGGGCGGAGCTAAGAGAAGCTGTTCATCCAATCAAGACCAGAGGCTGGCATTATGCAAATGTGTAACATTGTTACACTGTAACAGGAAGTGAGACTGAATTACTGACGACTCTTTTCAGTTCAGAATCACGTCTTTCTTTTAGGAGACAAAAACTCTATTTATCTGCACTGAAACTATGCAGAGCTTTTACATTCACACACAGCTCTATTACACACTACATGAAAGATAATATCCTAAAAAGCATAATAAGGGCATTTTAAAGTTTTGCGCGTGTCGTTCTACAGCATTTGAATGATTTCTTAAATCCTGTGTGTTGTTGAGGAGAGTGTGCTGCTAGATTACGAAGTGATCATACACACCATTTTGAAAAAATCCATTTCTACTGACAGAGGTGTGTGACTGAGCCTGTAAACCTCGATCTGCAACGTCACCATGGCTCTGAGTACCACTTACATCTTCAGAACATGTAAATCTGGTTGTTTGATGTGGTTTATTGTTTTGTCAGGTTCTTATCTGGCCGATGGCGGTGTTGTGAATCCAGATTATTACTTTACGACCGTCAGCTCCAGCTTCTCCATCTCTCCTCTCTTCATCGGTGCCAGCGGACAAGAAATAAACGTCCCTGTAGAGCTGCTGAGACGCCTCTTACAGATGGTACACACACACACACACACACACACACACACATGCGCGCACACACATTCTCACACACACATAATCACACACACACACACACACACACACACACGCATACAGACTCTCAAACACACACACACACACACACACACTCACTCACTCACTCACGTGCACACACTCACACACGTTCGCGCACACACACACATTCACACATACACACTCACACATAGACTCTCACACATACACAATCTCACACATTCACACGCACGCACACATACTCTCTCGCACACACACATTCTCACACACACACACTCTCACACACACTCATACATGCGCACACACACACACACACACACACACACACACACACACACACACACACACACACACACACACACACACTTAATGTGATTTGCACATTGTTTGGCATATAATACAAGGGTGTATTAATAAACTCCTTATGTGAATCTTTCCCTCATGACATCACTAGTATTAACCTGATATGGATTATGATGTTATCTGTGATCTGATATAACGCCCATACTGTAGGAAATGGAATATAATAATGGAAAATGGAATTGCTAGAAGGAACACTTCTTTAACATGATATTTACTCAAATACAGTAGAACAGAAATCTTGATTATCCATTGACAGAGCTGTCAGTAGATTTCGTAACTTACACAACTAGGCCTTCTTTTAATCGGCCAACGTTATTGGCTGATGCTGATAACGACATTATTCATAGTTTTCAGTCACATGACTGGCACAGAGACCTGGAGCTGCTTATAGCTCGACATTTACACAGTCATTGAACTGAATTGATCTGAATAATGACACTTTCTTTTTAGCGCTGCAGTTTATTTAAAAAATATTTAATTAATTTGAATGAGTTATTTTTTTAAATAAATCTGTTTGAATGAATGATTCAATGACTCGCTCAAAGACGTCACTTGTTTCATTACTGGATGAATCAGCGTTTTTGAACGAATCTCTTGAGTGAATGATTCAATGATTCACTCATGAAGACTTCACTTTTTTCATTACTGGATGAATCAGCGTTTTTGAACGAATCTCTTGAGTGAATGATTCAATGATTCACTCATGAAGACTTCACTTGTTTCATTACTGGATGAATCAGCGTTTTTGAACGAATCTCTTAAATGAATGATTCAATGACCCACTCATAAAGACTTCAATTGTTTCATTACTGGATGAATCAGCGTTTTTGAATGACTCTCTTGAGTGAATGATTCAACGACTCGCTAATAAAGACAACTTGTTTAATTTCTGGATGAATCAGCATTTTTTGAACGAATCTCGAGTGTATGATTCAACGACTCGCTCATAAAGATTTCACTTGTTTCATTACTGGATGAATCAAATGTTTTTGAACGAATCTTTTGGATGAATGATTCAATGACAAATGAATTCTTTAACAGTCACTTGTCGCCACCTACTGGTGTAACGATATATTTGATATAATCTTGTTTACACCAGTGTTTATAGCCAAACTATAAACTTTAATCCCAGGACTTCTGTGATAATCTGAGTTATTGTAAGTCAGAAATAATGATACTGTGTGGTTGAAAAGATTGCGTGGTTGTTTGAATCGAGATTGCAATCTTCTATCGATGAACCCTGCGGCTCTACAGCAGAATTTACATGATTTGAATCTGTTTATTACTGTGAAGCTTCTTGAATCAGTCTAATCTGTATTGTATATTCATCATATGTTTCCGCAGGTTAAGCACTTTGTCTCGGATTCATTCCTAAAGACGCTGGACTCCATCGTGGCCGAAGTTACAGAGGTAAACTTTACATGTCTCATTAACTCTTTCTTTACACTTAAAGGATTTTCTCTCCACCTGCTGCACACAGAAAATACATTATACAGTATTTTGTCTGCAAATATCGTCACAAACCAGTTTGTCCTTCCTAATTCTCCCTTCCTCTATTTTTTTTTCTCCATGTATGAAGGCGAATCCAGCCGTCAATCTCTTTTACAAAGCCTTCAGCGACCCGCTGTATGTCAGCATGTTCAAGATGCTGCGGGACACGCTCTATTACATGAAAGGTTGCTGAACTGTTGTCTCCGTCTAAACTGAGCCGTTCTTCAAGCTAAATGCTTTATTAATCGCTTCTTCAGTGTTCCTCTTTATTTGTGTCTGACCTTTGCCACGTGTGAATATTTCATGTTATCCACTCAGATGTGCAGACGAGCTTCGTGAAAGAGGTTCATGAGTTCGTGCTGGAGCAGTTCAGCAGCAGCCAATCAGAGCTCCAGAGGGTTCTCCATGAGGAGCGGTTGCCAGGGGAACCCAGCCCTCTCAAGCTCCGTTGTCATGCCAACGCAGCCTGTGTGGACCTCATGGTGTGGGCCGTCAAAGATGAGCAAGGTCTGTCACAAACACAATCACAACACTGCAGCTGAAGCCCGGGGCATGTTGTCAGACATTTTCTGGGTTAAACATGAAAACACAACTGACTCTATTTTTTTCATCATGCACATTTCTGGTCTTACTGTGAACTATTATAAAGAATTTTATTATTGTATTTTGAGTCTTTCATCAATCTTTTTATTTTGTTATGACTTTCTTTTTTCCTTTTTTGACGTTGTGCATGTAAAATATATGTTTTGCAAGACAATATTTCAGTCTTTTCTACTTCAAAATTTCACATTTATTTCAGTGTTACTTGCCATTTCTTTGTAATTTTTTGTGAAATGTACTAGTAATTTCTGAGTGAAAATTGTTTCAAACTATGTTATACTATACACATAATTTCAGATTTTTTTTCCTGAAGTCTCACATTTTTGTTATCGTAAACTAAAAGTATTAAACTTTTCATTAAATGAAGCAGAAATGGAATAGTGTTAGATGGAAAATTAGAAAAGTTGCCTTCACTGTAGAAAGTATGAAGTATGTTTAACAAAAAATGATATTTCAGTCTTTCAATGTGAATTCAATGTGTAAATTGCTGATTATTTGTTAACTTTACTAGCAATTTCTAAATGAAAATTGTTTCTACACCAATTTTTTGCAACTAAGTATTAAATGTACTAAAACTGAAAAATAAATGTTGGATAAATCAGAAATATTTTAAGATATTCATTTAAACACAAACAAATGACAAAAGCACAACAAAATTACCAAAACTTGAACTAAAATTTATTTATATATTATCTATTTAACTATATTTCTATTTTGTATCTATTGATTTATTTTATATTTATTTAATCTATTTTCTTATGTCTATATGTTTATCTTTTTTATTTCCCCCCCAATTTATGTATCTAATATATATATTTTATCTATTTATTTATTTTATATTTAGTTAATCTACATATATTTGTTAACTATTAAAAACATTTTGTTAATTGAAATAAATCTGAAATGAAATAAGTATTAGATGGAAAAACATTAGAAAGTTGCCTTCAATGTAAAAAGTGATTTTGTAAATAGAAAAAAAGTGAAGTTGTAAATGCAACAAAGAATATTTAAGTATATTTAACAAGAAAATACAATTTCAGTCTTTGTAAATAATACTAAAATGACACTGACCAGAAGTCATCCAATCACTTTTCACCATCCAGTCAATAATGACATTTTGTAGAAGGGAACATTATTTTAGTGTAAATAATAGATGTCACGTCTGAGTTGGAGTTGGTTTCTGTGTTCGGGAAAGTGCTGCAAATGTTGAATAAAGTGATTTCTCTAATTGGTCTTCCAGGAGCTGAGAATCTGTGCTCTAAACTATCAGAGAAGCTTCAGTCCAAAACATCCAGTAAAGTGATCATCGCTCACATGCCGCTGCTCATCTGCTGCTTACAGGTGAAGCCGCGACACGAGGCTGTGTGTGAGAGAGTTCATGCACTGAATGACGCGAGTGTGTGTGTGTGTGTGTCTCAGGGTTTAGGGCGTCTGTGTGAGCGCTTCCCCGTCATCGCTCACTCCGCCACCGTGTCTCTGAAGGACTTCCTGGTGGTTCCCTCGGCGGTGCTGATCAAACTCTACAAGTATCACAGTCAGTGCACTTCAGGTCAGATACAGTCTGTTACTCTCTTGATAAAAGTAACTTCTATTTATCTAATTTATTTATATATCTGCTCATCTATAAACTCGTATCCATTTGTTTATCTGTTGTTTGTTGATTTATATAATTATTATAATTTATATATCTACTTTTATCTATTTTTTTTATTATTTATATCATTCATTTTCTTATCCATCCATTTGTTTATCTGTTGTTTATTTTATATTTATCTTTATCTAATTTATTTATATATATATATATATATATATAGAGAGAGAGAGAGATAGAGATAGAGATGGATATAGAGATAGATAGATAGATAGATAGATAGATAGATAGATAGATAGATAGATAGATAGATAGATAGATAGATTCTATCTACGTCTATTTCTTATCTGTGTATTATGTATAGTTTATCTATTTTCTTATCTGTCTATTTGTTTAACTGTTGTATATTTATTTATACATTTATTTATTTATCTATTTATATCTAGTTTATCTATAAACTCCTATTTGTTTATCTGTTGTTTATTTACTTATTTTATATTTTGTTTATCCATTTTCTCATCTATCTATTTTTTGTTGTTTTTATTTATCTGTTTTATTTTGATATTTATTTATAATTTATTTATAAACTCTTATCTATTAATTTGAATATTTATTTATTTATTTATTTAATTTATCTAGTTTATATATCTATTTTGGATCTATTTATTTTATATTTATCTTTTTTCTTATGTATTTATTTTATTTATTTATCCAATTTATATATTATCTATTTTTTGATTTCATATATAGATAATCTAATTTCTTAATCTGTTGTTTATTTTTTTAATGTTTATTTATTTAATCTATTTTCTCTATATCTATCTATATATGTATCTATCTATATGGAGTTTTTGCTTCTCATTAAATTCTCATTAAATGCTATTCCCTGTCCTGACCTCTGAACCTCTTTCCTTCAGGAGGAGGCGGGATCAAAATAAACGTGACCAATGAGCATTCTCAGCCCTCGCTCAACTTCCTGTCCAACAGGAAAGACCAGCCGTCCATGTACGAGCAGCTCAGAGACATCTCCATCGATAACATCTGCAGGTCAGGCTCACTTCGGCCCAGTGATGTTAGTCAAGGTTTCACTGCAGTTTTTCAGGACCAGTTTAATGAGTAACAGTGCTTTGCTGCGGGTCTCAATATAGTTTCTAGATGCTCCATCCTTCACTAACAGCATTTTTTTTTTTGTAAAGCTGTGCATGCGCTGGAATTTTGTTCGGGATAAATGTAATGCACTTATAAACAATTATGTGAATCGGATTAGTTTAGGGTGCATATAAACAAAACTTTCAGAATTTGAAACGGATCGATTCATTCGGATTGACGAAAATCACTGCATGTAAACGTTCCCATTGTGATGATAAATTCCCAATGTTTTCTAGGATATGGCCTTTTTAAAAGAGGCCCTTTATGGCCTTTCTGATTGGTCAGCTGGAGCAGTGTGTTGTGATTGGTCGAGCTCTTCGAGTGTGTTTGGGAAATGTCCCGCCCCTTACCATAAACCACTGTATATACATATACCACTAAAGAAAGATGAACATGTAAAAACACAAACGCTTCTCTTCAAATGCCCGTTCCTCACGAGAGCCTCCTGTCGTGTGCAGATGTCTGAAAGCCGGTCTCACTATGGATCCGGTGATCGTGGAGGCGTTCTTAGCCAGCCTGTCCAACCGGCTCTACATCTCCCAGGAAAATGACAAGTGAGGAAAACAAACGCCCCTCTCTCTCTCTCTCTCTCTCTCTCTCTCTCTCTCTCTCTCTCTCTCTCTCTCTCTCTCAGATGGAATGTGTGTGAAATCTTTGTTTTATGCTCAAGTGAAAAGACGTACTGATATTGACAGTTTCTTCAGAAATAACTCCATCATGGAGGTGTTTATATAACCCCCCTGTTCCTGAGAGATCTGGAGATCTCCGATGGAGAATAGTCCCTTGCGCTGTGGCAACAAATAGTTTTGTGACAAAATTTAATGCAATGGTTTCATCTGCATGTCCATTTTGTAATGTTCTTGATACTGTTTTTCATTTTTTTTTTCTGATTGTTTTAGATTAACTCCTTTGTTTGAACTGTTGGGAAAAATATTCACTGAACTTGGGTTTATGTTTACAAAAAATTTGTTTGTTTTTGGCTTGAAGTACAAGAAGGAATGGAAAGCACAGTGCACTCTGGGTAACTTTCTATAAGGGCAATTCTAAAATCCCACACATGTAAAAATGAGCGGGAAATATTGATTTGGTTGGAATGTTCAAATCATTAGTAAAGTACCGGCTTGCTGTAGAATATGCCCATTGTAAATTGGCATGTGGTGAGAAATGTGTTTGGAGAGTTATGGTTTAATTGGTAAAATATCGATTTTATTTATTCTTTTTTTTTTGTTCTTTGTTTTATCTTTGTGTGGTGCAAAGATTGTTTTTAAACTAGTTGTTTGATTTAAAAATTAAGTCAAAAGTCTCTCTCTCTCTCTCTCTCTCATCTGTCTCTCTTTCGTCTCTCGTATCTGTTTATTTATTTTAATCTGTTGTTTATTTTATATTTATCTATTTTCTTATTTAATTTATTTGGTTTATCTATTTTGTATCTTTAGTTAATATTAAGTTCATCTATTTATTTTATATCTATCTATTTTCTGATGTACCGACACATACACATAATAAACACGGTTCACATGCAGTGTGTGTGTGACCTCTGTGCTGACCTCTGAACTTTAACTCTTTGAGTGAGATGACTGACGCATGTGTGTGTGTGTGTGTGTGTGTTTGTCCTCAGGGAAGCCCATCTCATCCCGGACCACACCATCCGAGCGCTGGGTCACATCGCAGTGGCCATGAGAGACAGTCCTAAAGTGATGGAGCCGATCCTGCAGATCCTGCAGCAGAAGTTCTGCCAGCCGCCCTCGCAGTTAGACGTGCTGATCATAGACCAGCTGGGCTGCATGGTCATCACGGGGAATGTGAGAGCCTGTCTCACACACACACACACACACACACACATGCGCATACGGGCTGCATAATTACAGCCGTTTGATGTGAAGCTGCAAAAGCAACACTGCATTTATTTTCAGTGGATTCAATCGCTTGTCTTGCACTGTTTCTTGTACAGATTTAGGAGGTGTTCATTTTGAAGCATAATTACTGGAATGTGAGAGTCTGTCTTGCACACACACACACACACACACACACACACACACACACACACACGGGCTGCATAATTACAGCCGTTTGATGTGTAAAGCTGCAACAGCAATGCAATATTTAT
>CM040835.1:34135730-34143230 GCA_022828995.1 Vimba vimba
TTTCAAAGGTTGTGTTATAGCGCCCCCTACAGTGAATACAGATCAGTGGTGGGAAAGAGTTAAAAGGAGGATTCTAGAATGTTTCAGTCTGTCTAGAAAACTGTTGTAATTTTTTTTTTTTTTTTTTTTCCTTCGCTAGGCATCCAGCAGTGCTGGTAATCTAGGTGTCCTCATCCCTGTAATCGCTGTGGTAAGACACTCGCACACTCACACAATGACTCACTCACTCACTCACACACACAATGACTCACACACACACTCACTCACTCACTCACTCACTCACTCACTCACTCACTCACTCACTCACACTCGCACACAGACAGACACACACGCTCACTCACTCAAACTCACACTCACACACACACACACACACACACACACACACACACTCTTACACATTTACTCTCTCTCTCACACACACACTCACTCACTCACTCACTCACTCACACTCGCACACAGACAGACACACGCTCACTCACTCAAACTCACACTCACTCACACACATACATACATACACCCACACACACACACACACACACACACACTCTTACACATTTACTCTCTCTCTCACACAAACACACACACACACTTACACATTTACAGTTATAATAACATAAATAATAAAAAATTATACTAGAAATTATAATATTATTGCAATATTTAAATGCCAAAGAAAACGGCCTTTTAAATATTATAATTGCAATATTTTTCTAGTGTTGTTTTAGATAACTAAATAGTCAGAGTCGGTGATCACATTAAGATGAGAATATAAGTAGCAACATTTTATGGGCCTGTTTCACATCTTATATAATATGCAAATATTAATGGAAAGGAATTTTTTTCCCCTATTCTCTCCTCTTAAATGATTTATGAGCTCTCTGAGGACAAGCACGCGTCTGAAGATCAAAGAATAAATTTGCCGAAAGCATAAAAATAACGAATCAAAGATTTTGTCCACGTAAAATTAGATTAGATCTTGCTCCGTTTGTCATGAGATCCTGCGTTATGTTAAAAAAAAGCAAGATCTCTCTCTGGTCTTGTTGGATGCTTCATGTCCAAAAATCGTAATTAGGTCTTGAGCGTTTGTGGTTGGACTTTAACTTTCCTGACAAATATTTACTTGGCTTGCAAAATGTTCTGCAGTGTTGTTGATGTACTCGAGCGTTGTTTTTATGCACCCTTTGAACAGATTACTTCAATAAACTAGTCCTCTGATGCATTTTATTTTCAACAACATGTTCTGCCTCAAAAATACACAGATGTTTATCATTTAATGAACTTACAGTCTTGGTCAGAATTATTGGCACACTTGATGAATATAAACAAAGAAGCATGTGGAAATAAATTGCATTGTTAAACAATTAAAAATTGGGGAAAAATCTCATTATGAAATAAATGTTTACAATTAAGGACACCCTTCTATTTCTTTTATTTGATTCAGTACTGTTTTTGCAACTTCCTTTGGCCAGCTCTGAGTTGTCTTCTATAATGCCTGAGTTTGGAGATCAGAGATCTTTCCTCTTCAGTTTTCCACAGTGTTCAGGCCAGGGAACTGGGTCCGTCATGGCAGAGCCTTCATTTTGTGCTCAGTGACCCTTTGTGTGTTGTTTTAATGTTTGTTTTGGATCATTGTCCTGATGGAAAATCCAGCTACGGCCCATTATAAGATTTCTAGCAGAGGCCGTCAGGATTTGATTTTATATCTGTTGGTAATTGCTAGAATCCATAATAACATGTATCTGAGAAAGAAGTCCAGGACCTCCAGCAAAAAGATAGGCCCACAACATTAAAGATCCAGCGGTATCCAGTGGGCATGGGGTACTTTATATCCCTGTGTGCTCCGGGTTTGCTGCCAAAAAGCTCTTTCTGACCCCAAGATTCAACTAATTTCTGAAATTCTCCATCTGTGATCATTTGAGAGTCTTTGGACACTTAAACTTTTCTCCTTGCTGAGCATTAGGATGATATAAATGCCTTTTCCAGGCAGATTCATAACATTTCATGTTGATTGGAACTTCTTAATTATTGCCCTGATGGTGGAAATAAGAATTTTCAATGCTTTAGCTATTTTCTTACCGCCACTTTCTATTTTGTGAAGCTCAACAATCTTTTGCTGCACATTAGATTTATATTCTTTGATTTTAGTCATTGTGATGAAGGGAATTTGGCCTTTTGTGTTTTCTCATATTTATACTAATGTGGAACATGGCTGGATAATGTTCCTAGTCAACATGGTGTGCAAAAAAACATGTTAATATGAATGGGAATATACTTCAGAAATATTGTAATCATAAGAATGTCTAGGGGTGCCAATAATTGTGGCCAATGTGCATTAGAGAAAAACATTTGTTTCATAATGTGATGTTTTTTTTTTTTCACTTTCAATTCTTTTACTTCAATAAATGGTTAGATTTTTTGCGAATATTTTGAATGAAAGATCAAAAGGATAAACAATGCAGATTTATTTTCACAGCCATCTTTGGTCATATTTACAAGGGGTGCCAATAATTCTGACCACGACTGCATTACTTTACAAAACTCAATTTACTTGACAAACAAACACAACCATCATTCTTATCTGCTTTATATCTGGCTACTATTATTTTATAGAATTTTTTGGACTAACTTTTTAGTTTCATTGCTTCACAGTGATGCATCGGCCGTTGCATGGCTGTATTGTGTTGGTGTGTCTGATTAACTCTGTGAAGGGTCTACCACACGTCCCATGAACACGACGCAGCCGGTGCGATGCTCGTAGATGAGGAAGAGAAAGGGCCGGTCCACCACGAAACGCGTCTGTGTTGATAAAGGCATGAATCCGACGTGTGTCAATGCTGCGGCCTCTGTGCCTTCTTCATTCACTGTAATGGTGCCCTGATGCTTAAACTGAGGGAGAGAAGAGATTACAGGAATGAAGGGTGCAATTAAAGGTCAAAGAGTATGTATTTGTAAGAGATTAGGCGTAGGCGTCACTCTCAACATAACAGTGAAAAGGCCTGTTTCTTGTGATGCATATTTAATTCAAAGTCAGGCTTATGTGCACTAAGATATGTGAAACAAGCTATGAGTTGCATTCGTTTTGCACGTGTCAGTCATTCAATTACCCAGTTGATGATGACCTTCTCGGAGGTCATCGGGGAAAAGTCGCCCTTTTCAGTGAACAGGTCCGTCAGGCCCATTTCCTTCAGGTGCTCAATCAAGTCATAGTTCTGCTCCAGCTTAAACCGAGGGAAAACCACCTCTCGAGTCCTGCCCGAGACGAGCACAACAAGAGAAGTTTGATTGTTGGACTATAACTGAAGAATGATTGTTAGAATACACTTTATTTTGATAGTCCACTTTAGACATTTTACTAACTATAAGTAACTTTTCAACTACATGTCAGCTAACTCTCATTAGAGTATTAGTAGACTGTAGTAGACTGTTAGGTTATGGTTAGGTGTTAGGGTTCGGGTTAGGAGAAAAAGTGTACTTGTAGTTGCCAAGTTACTTATAGTCTGTAGAATATCTTTTGGGGGACCAACACAATAAAGAGTTAGCAGATATTAAGCAGATAGTCTACTAATAATCTAATGATAGTTAGTTGAAATGTAGCTCCAAAGTTACTTATAGTTAGTAGAATGTCTAAAGTGGACTATCAAAATAAAGTGTTGCCGAATACAATTGAAGAATGATTTAGCCAATTAGGACGTGTTCCTGGATTGACATTTTTTTTCAAATCATCATAATCAAACTCTGTCTGAACATCTAGTCACTAATAGTGTGAACATAATGTACTGCGCTTTATACAATACAGATTGTTTCAAAGCAGCTTTACAGTGATAAACGTGACAATAAGGATCAATGATGCTCATCAATTCTGCTCTATAGCAGCTCTAAAATAGACAATAGTGTCATTTTTCAGTCAGTTCAATGTTGATTCAGATCTGTTCAATAACTGCAAAGTTAATCAATTATGAAAGGAGATCAATTCATCTATAAGCAGCTCTAGAGAAGACAGTCGTTATTCAACTCTGTTCAGTTCAATAACTTCAATAGTTCAGCTATACAAGCAGTGGTTTCATCATCCAGCTCAATTCAGTTCAAGATTTGTTCTCATTCTGTAGTGTCAGTGAAGATATTACTGAATATTATTGAAATCAAAGGAAAATAATTGGTTAAGAATGATTGGTTTAGAACTAAACCTAAACATAGCCCTAGAATCTGAGTGTTATTCCAGGACCAACAATAGTTCGGATTTTTGTCCAGCACTTCAAGTGATTGAGTCATTGACATTAAAGTGCCTCGCAGACTTGGTCAGACTAGTGTTTTATGGTGCTTTACCGGTTGGTCATGTTGTTAAGCCACTTGTTGATCAGGGTTGGGGAGATCTCCTGCTCCAGGGATCTCATTCCCGAGAGTTTCTGAGGCACGGCGATGAGCATGCTGATGTTCCCGGTGTAGGGAAGCTGAAGTATGTCGCAGTTGAGCTCGTGGTCGGCCGCCGCCAGGTAACTCCCTTTGTTCTGCATCATGGGAACACGCACCTGCTTTTTCTCACTGACACGGAATTGCCGGTCGTGTGTCAGTTCCTTCGGGAACTTCTGCTCCCACGTACCTGCGTTTGTTAGGGCAGTGGAAACATGACATTGTGGTGTTATTTGTGAGCTGCATGTAATATTATTTTTGACTTCTTTGACTATTTAACATTTTTGACTAGACTTTTGACTTCTAGTCTGTTTAAAGTAGGGGTGTCCAATCGTGCTCATGGGGGGCCACTTTCCAGCAGAGTTTTGCTCCAGCTCTAATTTAACACACCTTGAACCAGCTAATCAAGGTCTTTAGGTAATGTGTTGGTAATGAAGTCTGCAGGAAGGTAGCCCTCCGTGAGCAGGGTTGGCTTCTTTGATCTACAAGTTTCCCTGTTGAAAAGACAAAACAATTGTCCTGGTTTATGGTTGTTTGGTGCAAGTCTAGTTAGCATAGCTATGAGGTTCGCCAGCAAAACTTCTTGTAGCCAATAGGGGCTTGCGCACCGGGTAGTTATAGGAACTGGTCACCAAAGTGGTTCTCAGAGAACTAAATGTTCCCCTTGGGAAATATTCCTGGTTACATTCGCACTGGCTGTAGGAACTGTGAAGTGACGTAAGCTGCCCGACAGTGACATTATTTAAGCGTTGCGTTCATTGACATCAACAACTGGAGAATGGAGGACGTCGTGATCGGAGCTGTGTTTTTGTTGTGTGTCGTGGGATTCGTGATTATGCGATGGAAAGAGCAAAAAGGAGGACGAAATCTCCTTGCGGTTCTACATATCATCGAGGCTGAGAAAAGAACTGTTAACATACATTAGTTATCTGTATATGTCTTGTTTACGTCCATCGTGGAGTTTGTTCATGAAGTAAACTGTGTGCATTTACACTGCTTTTTAAAAATGGCGAGCACTTTCTATTGTGCTGGGTTAAACCCTATTCTGAGGTAGCATTTGTTCCCCAAAATGCGTTCCTAGTATTAAATTCGTTCCCAGTTCCTGCAGTGCGAACACACCAAAAAGTGGGTTCTTCCGCCATTTGTTCAAGAAACTATGAAAAGGTTCCTCCGGTGCGAAACTGAGGCTGGTTAACCGGGTTCACAAGAAAGACAATGCTTGTTTGACCAGCCTAGTAGCAACGAGGAAGCCTTGCTGATTAACCTAGTGAAGATGCTGGTCAGTTTAGTCGGGCTAAATGAAATGTTGCATTCAATGGAAGTACACAAAACATTTCACATAGTGCATGATTATTTGCTTTAGGATTGATTGCCGACTATACAAATGAATGGGGTAAACCATTAGTCTTACTAAAGAGTTTCAGACTTTAGGTCTTGACCACCAGAATGGGCTTGAATTGGTTCACCTTTGAAGTAGAGGTAGTTCAGGAGCATCACGGCCATGTTGGGGTCGACGCTCTTCAGCGGTTCCTTTATCAGACCTTTGGTGATTTTCTGAATGCGTTGGTTGGCCTTCACGAGGAACGCCGGGTCGGCAAAATCCACAGACTGCGGCTCGGCGAAGTAGTACGTCTTCGCGTCGGCACGGAAAGCCTCCTGTACTTGGACGTTGCGTTTCACATACAGGTCATTAACGGAGCGCAAAGTGTAGCCGAAGTTTCGTCTGAAAAGCCTGTGTGTGAGTTTGCGGAAGAGCTTATGCACGGTCGAGTTATCGTAATGTGAGCTGGCGTTGACGAATTCGGCAAATCCGAGAGTTTGGTAGAGTTGTTCCTGAGTGGCTGATCCGGCTCCCAGAGACATCATTCCCATCGCGATGGAGATCCCGACAGGAGCAAGAAGAATGTTGTCCGTCTGGTTAAGTCGATTGCGCAGTTTCCGATAAAGCCGACACCCGAAGTGACCGTTGACGACATTGATTCGCTGGAGGCGCGTTTGCCCGTGGAAGAGCCGCAACAGACGCGCTCTCCGTATTTTGGGGTCACTTGGCTCCGAGAAGAGGTCAAGGTCAGGAGCAGGCGTGGAGATCTCATCTATGTGATCGCCTTCGCTGTAGTCATCCTCACCTTCCGCCAGGATCTTATCGAAGTCCAAGTAGTCTTCATCTTCCAGTCCCTCCAGAGGAAGGTCGTTCGTGACTGTGTTTTCCCGATGGAAGTCCAACGGGATGGACTCAATGTCTGTGTTCCCTCCATGTGGAGAAAGTCCACGGGCATCCATCAACTTTTCCTTCTCAAAGTGTGAACTGAGGTCTTTGACCCCAGCCAGAGCGGGGCTACTCAAGAGAGAGGCTACGACTATAACCTGAAAGATCCACATCCTACGAAGAAAAAAAAACAAGCATATGGGAATATTGAACGATTGACAGCTTCACTTGCAGATATTACACTCGGAAATCTAACACTCAATGCTCATACGCATGTTGCAAAATCCAGGGCCGTAACCCCCATAGACACTAATGGGGACACCCAATAGTGATTTCCAATTATTCTTAAAGCTTTTGGTTACTTTCTTAGCTTGATCTCTGAAATATCACACCAGTGTCTTATTAAATCTTATAGTCTTTTATGCTAGTTTGAGCTTCTTACCTGCTCTTTCCCTCTGGAATCTCTCTGTGTGTGTGTGTGTGTGTGTGTGGACGTCCGTTTGTGGATTCGATCCCCAGCTGGACTTTGAAGTGGCTCTTCACTGATCAAACAGTAGCGAGTTCAAACATTCCTCACATCTGACTTTATTTAACCCCTGAAATGCACGCAATCCATTAATACTAGGTGCAAATTACTACAGATATGCTGTAAATGTCCTTTTAGGACTTATATTACCCCAGTTAAATTACAATATGGTTAATCCTGATATCCCTGACAGCTGTATTAAATGTAATGAGGAAACAGTGTTTCATTGTAAGAAAGGGTTTTTGATGTGATTTGCGAACTGACTGAAGAGAGTTTCTCCTTGTAAGCGAAATTGCGAACATATTATTTACTGTAAATTTAGTTGTACATGTAAGTTTATAGATTTCGTTTAACATGGGAT
>CM040835.1:34148230-34343230 GCA_022828995.1 Vimba vimba
ATATTTATTTATATTAATTTAATAATAATAATACAAAAACAATTTTTAGTATTATTACTGCTATAGTAAAATATTTATTTAATTGTATTAATTTAATAATAATAATGATGATGATAATAATAATAATAATAATACTTTTTTTGTATTGATTACATTAGTATTATTACTATAGTAAAATATGTATTTATGAATTTACTTATATTAATTTAATAATAATATAAATAATAATAAATGATTTTTAGTAGTATTACTGCTATAGTAAAATATTTAATTGTATTAATTTAATAATAATTTATTTAAATTGATTTAATTGTAATAATATTAACAATATTTTTATTATTTATTTTTATTACAGTATTACTGCTATAGTCAAATATTTATTTCTTGAACACAGTCTGTGAAATCTCTGTTTGTCCTCTAGGTTTCCGCACCTGTTGTGGAGTGGGAGAGTTTTGAAGACCATGTTGGACATCCTGCAGACTCTGTCTCTGTCCCTGAGCGCCGTCAGTACAACACACACACACACACACACACACACACACACACACACACACACACACACACACACACACACACACACACACACACACACACACACACACACACACACACACACACTCGTGACCGATATAACTCTCACATGTCATTCACTTACCCTGACCTCTGTTAAACAGGACATCCACAAAGATCAGCCGTACTACGACATCCCAGACACCCCGTACAGAATAACGGTCCCGGACACGCATGAGGCGCGAGAGGTGAGACGGAGCCTCTGAGACGTGAATGTGCTCTCGATCGGAGACCGGTGTTCTGACATGTTGTTTGTTGTCCAGAGCATCGTGAAGGACTTTGCCGCTCGCTGTGGAGAGATCTTGAAGGAGGCCATGAAGTGGGCCGCCTCCGTTACCAAGTCTCATCTCCAGGTGAGCTCAAGTCACACACTATCAGTGTTGGGGAGAGTTACTTTTAAAAGTAATGCATTACAATATTGCGTTACTCCAAAAAAAAGTAACTAATTGCGTTACTTAGTTACTTTTTATGAAAAGTAATGCGTTACATTTCATTTGAGTTACTTTCTCACCTGGGCTGGGCTAGCTTGTTTTTGTTTTTTTTAACATAAAAAAAAGTCCGATTTTTGGCAAGCATTAAGGCTCTTTCACACCAAAAGTGAAATGCATAAGCCTCAGGCGGAAGGAAATTTAAATGTATGCGCCTGTACAGTAGAGGCTCAAACAAATTGCATTTAGCTGTTTTTACTCATTTTGAGGAATACTGAATGTTTTCGTGCAAGTGAGAAAGTAAATGCATGTTCACATTTAGACTAGAACTACAATAACCATCATGTTCACACACAGGGGGACTTAAACTTTTAATAAAAAAGAACAAGCTCTCCCTCTTCCTAGCAGAAGGATTTGTGGGTAATGTTAGCTTTCACCAGAAATAGTTTACCATCTGCGGTACTTTGGCAAACTATACGATGTGAATTAGATGCAGTGTTAGTTTTAATCAGCCTAAGTTGGAAACCAGTCATCTGTGGTAATACTGTGGTATTCTTTAAATACCATGTAAATACAAAGGTTTATGTTAATCATGACTGTTCAAAAGTTTGGGGTCGTATGAATTTTTAATGTTTTTGTTTTCTGCTCACCAAAGCTATCAAAAATACAGTAAAAACTGTGAAATATACTTGCAAAATAGCCGTTTTCTATGTGAATATATTTTTGAACTAATTTATTGAAGACTGGAGTAATGATGCTGAAAAATTCAGCTTCAGTGTCACATGATCCTTCAGAAATCATTCTAATATGATCATTTGATGCTCAAGAAACAGTTGCTGGAAACTGTGATGTATATTTGTGTGTCTCAGGAGTATCTGAACAAGCACCAGAACTGGCTGTCGGGTCTGTCTCAGCACACGGGTCTGGCGATGGCCACCGAGAGCATTCTCAGCTTCGCGGGGTACAACCGTCAAAGCACCACGCTGGGGGTGAGAATACACACGTCACACACACACAGTCCCGCTTACAAACACATGTCCCAACGGTAACCGATGCTGTGGTCTTACGGTAGATGGTTACTGAGATGGTAACTGAGGTTTTTGGGCAGATTAAGGTAAGACGGCGGCCAGTCTTTAGAAGAAAACATCAATCATTTTAAAAAGAAGATTTATGATTTATGCTCAAGATACATATTGAAATCACTAAATTCCAAAACTGATTGACAGAACATCTGAATATGTATATCATTTAAACGTGATCACATTTCACTGATTATTTATTTATTAAATTGTCAAATCAGTTTTATTTATAAAGCTCTTTTCATAATGCACATTGTTTCAAAGCAGCTTTGAAGATAATATTTGCAGTTTTATGTATTAAATATTTGTCAGCTCTTTTAGCAGTTAATGCATACAGCAGTTTATTATGAGAATTTTATGTATGCATTGAGCCAAATGTCCTGCTACATTTACTATAGTGTTCAGTATAACACTGTATGATGCACTGTATCCCACAATGCACTGCAAATTTGACCTTAATGTGGACTATAATGCATTATAAACATTAACCATATGAATTGCTGAAAAGAAGATTCTTCGAAACGGTGTGTGTTGTGAAGAGTGTTACACAGATTGTGCTTTTCACTGTACGCTACTTAAAACTAACCAGATATTTCTGACTAAAATCAAACGTGAGATGTAATATTGATGATTCCTGTAGTAACACTTTATGAATATTCATTAGCACTGTTGTTCATGTTATGCCTGTTGGTCTTTGTGTTTTTTGCATGGTGTGCGCTCTGATGTAATTTTGCAGCATGTTTGCGTATCATTTGTCATTTTCTTTGTTTGTGCCGTTACATCATTGCGTCTCTGCTAACTCATCTGTGTGTGCGCTGTGATTGGTTGGCCCTGGGTTTGGTGGGTGTGGCCTGCCGTGTGTCCCTCCCCCTCGTCCCAGGCAGCTTTTCCTCAGGTTGGTACTCAATGCTTTCAGTTGCTTCGTCTTGTTGAACTCTTGTTCTGTTCACAGACCCAGATATGTTTTTAATCATAGCCGTTGATCGGTATATTCCTGCTGCTGCTCCTCACAGCACGCCTGATGCTTTATAGACGAAGGACTAGTCAGGAATGTGCATTAGTGATGTTTTGAAGAGACTGAATCAGTTCCCATCATGCCCAGGTTACCCAGCTGACGGAGCGGCCCTCCTGTGTGAAGAAGGATTACTCCAACTTCATGGCGTCGCTCAACCTGCGGAACCGCTACACCGGAGAGGTAAACGCACTCAGTACGGTGTTGATGAGTGAATCTCATGAAACTTGACTGGAACATTATTTCTTTATTTTAATTTTCTGTAAAAAATAATCTGAAAATATATTTTTTTTATAAAAAAAATCTTTGTTTATTTATTAATTTAAATTTAATTCATTTAAATTTAAATATTTATTTGCTTTCTGACATAATGTGACATTTTGTTTTCACAGAAAATTTAAATAAGGAAATAAGAAATAACGTAGTCTTATTATTTTCCATGAAGAAAGTCTATTTTTTGGATTCATTATTTAAGGACCAATATATTTTTATTTATTTATTCATTTTAATTTAAATGTATTTTTTTAAATTATATTTTAAAATTTTTATTTAATTAAATAATTTTAATGTATTTATTTCTTTGCATTGGGACATACTTTTTTCACAGAAAATTTAAATAAAAAAATAACATTTGTATTATTTTCCATAACGAAAGTCTACTATTTATTTTTTTATTTTTTTATTTTTTATTTTTTTATTTTATTTTATTTTTTTATTTATGAGGAAAATGTGCTTTATTGTCACATAAATAATATCACAATGCAAAAAAATCTGTATTTAAATAGGCTTCATATTCATACCTTCTTTCTTTCTTGTTTTTGAGGTGAAATATGACCTGGACATGTTTATGTGTCCGTAATGCAAGAGCAGAGCATTTGATTGTGTGTGTGTGTTGAGGTGGCTGGGATGCTGCAGTTTGCCGAGGCGACGCACAGCGAGTCGAACCCCAGCAAACTGATGATCTCTCAGATGAGCGACGCTCTGGACGCCAAAAACTCTGACGCCTTCATGCAAAACATGTTTAAGATGACTGCACTGTTCATCAGCACTAAAGGTAGCGCACGCGCACGCGCACACACACACACACACACACACACACACACACACACACACACACACACACACACACACACACACACACACACACACACACACACACACACACACACACACACACCGTCACACAGACCGCATCGAATGCATGATGTTTGAGTGACGCACACAAACGTCTCTGTCTCAGACTGCGATCTCCAGCTGCTGCATCACCTCTGCTCGTCTCCTCTGAAGATGTTCACGGAGCAGGGAATGGAGACGGCCATCGCATGTTGGGAATGGCTTCTCGCAGCTCGCAGTGGAGCTGAAGTCCAGGTAACTTTAAAGGGATAGTTCACCCAAAAATCAAAAAATAGCCGTGATTTACTCACCCTGAAGTAGGGATGCAACGGTACACGGTAAAATCCCGGACCGTTCGGTCAGCCCTGCACGGGACAATCTACCCTCGTGTCCCGCGGGACTTCGGTTTTTGCCATTGAGTTCGCGTTGATCCTTTTAGTTTTTGCTTTAGGCGCCGACGCGTTCACATATCGCGCCTAAAAACGCGTAGAAAACGCTAGGCGCGCCGCGTTCTCCTTTTTCCAAAGCGCTAGGGCGGTTGCGCTCCGGAGGCGTCTGTCGTTGCTAAAGCAACCATCAGCTGCGCTCTGGTTGGTTCTTGTCACGTGACCTACGGTGCGCTTGCGGCATTCTGAAAAGTTGAGAATTTTCTTCACTGCTGGGGACATCGTTAGTGCCAACCAGACAGTGTTGATAGACTCATCTTTTTGCACAAGAATCTCTCAATAGTGGATGAGTAAATAACATTGCACTTTGTATCCTGAATGCAGTATTTTTTTATTATATTATTTTGCTCTGCTTTTTTTTTTATTCAAAGCACAAGCTAATTTATGTTTGTTAAAGGTAAAAGTGCACTTTTTCTTTCACATTGATCACTTCATATACCAGTTATCAAGGTTTGGAATTGGGATTCACTTGAATATTTTGAAGTGTGTTTGTTTACATTTTGTATTTCATATAAGTGATAGTTGAAGAGGTTGTATTACTTAGTGTTGTTCAGTACAGACTAGAGTGTTAATTTATTCCATACATTGATGTTCTTCCTACTGTGACATTCTGTTTATGCTCATAAGAAAAATAAAACATATTTTTGGGATGAAATAGCAGTCTCTTTCTGCACAAAACATGTACCGAAACCGAACCGAGACCGTGGCCCAAAAACCGAGGTATGGACCGTACCGTGGGCTATCTGTACCGTTGCACCCCTACCCTGAAGCCATCCTATGTGAATATGACCACCTTCTTTCAGATGAAAACAATCTGAGTTATATTAAAAAATGTCCTGGCTCTTCCAAGCTTTATAATGGGAATGAATGGGTATATTTTTTTGGAAGTCCATCAAAGTGCATCTATTCATGATTAAAGTGCTCGAAACGGCTCTGGGGGGGGGTAATAAAGGCCTTCTGAAGTGAAGCAATGTGTTTGTGTAAGAAAAATATCCATATTTAAAACTTTATCAGCTAAAATATCTAATACGTCTATTATATATTAATATTATAATAGTAATGACATATTAATAAAATAATCCAAAGTTTTAAATATGAAAATTTTTCTTACACAAACACTTCAGAAGGCCTTTATTAACCCGCCAGAGCCTTGTGGAGCACTTTTATCATGAATAGATGCACTTTTATGATGGATAGATGCACTTTTATGATGGATAGATGCACTTTTATCATGAATGGATGCACTTTTATCATGAATGGATGCGCTTTTATGATGGATAGATGCACTTTTATCATGAATGGATGCACTTTTATCATGAATAGATGCACTTTTATGATGGATAGATGCACTTTTATGATGGATGGATGCACTTTTATGATGGATAGATGCACTTTTATGATGGATAGATGCACATTTATCATGAATGGATGCACTTTTATGATGGATAGATGCACTTTTATCATGAATGGATGCACTTTTATGATGGATAGATGCACTTTTATCATGGATGGATGCACTTTTATCATGAATGGATGCACTTTTATGATGGATAGATGCACTTTTATCATGAATGGATGCACTTTTATCATGAATGGATGCACTTTTATGATGGATAGATGCACTTTTATCATGAATGGATGCACTTTTATCATGAATGGATGCACTTTTATCATGAATGGATGCACTTTTATGATGGATAGATGCACTTTTATCATGGATGGATGCACTTTGATGGACTTCCAAAAAAATACACCCATTAACTTCCATTACAAAGCTTGGAAGAGCCAGGACATTTTTTAATATAACTCTAATTGTGTTCAGGATGAGTAAATCATGGGCTAATTTTCATATTGGGTGAACTATCCCTTTCACTATAACAGCATCACATGCTGTGAAAACCCTGTGTTCATGACGTGTGTGCAGTTCATGCGTGAGATGGCGGACGCCTGGCAGATGACCATCAAGCTGAAGATGGGCTTGTTCTCGGAGACCGAGTCCGAGGCCGATCCTTTAGCGGCTTCAGAAGAGAGTCAGCCACTGCCTCGTCCACCCAACGTCACTCCACATTCACTCTGGATCGAGGTCTGGATTATTGCTTACTACTTCTATTACGATTTATGCAGAATATAGTATGCATACTGTATGTAAATAAAACTGACTTGACTTTACACAGTGCTTTTCACATTGTTGTTAAAGTCCCCCTGTGGTGAAATCCAGCTTTTAATGTTGTTTATGTGTCTATGTGGTGTTTTTAATATGCTTTAAGACAAACCATGTGTAAATTCATAAGTCGACACCATTGCTGAGTATTTCTTCCTTAAAACTGCAGTGAACCAAAGACAGTCTCAAAAACGCGCTTTGAAATCACTGAAAAATCGTGTTTTCAAGGGAAAAAAAAAAACGTTTAAATGCGCAATTTTAGTGATCAAAGATAAATTTTAAGGGGTAAAATTATTGACTAGTAAAGTTTTTTTTCTACATTAATCAACATCACCCCCATTCTAAAATTGAAAAGGCATCTATATTTTATTAACACCAAATTTATACACTTAGAAATTAATATCATAAATCAAAAATTTGTTAAGTTGCATTATTATAATTTTTTCTTTACTCACTATTATAATGTACTGTTAAATACATTATTTATTTAATTTTAATATTTATGTTAATAATTTTTTATTTGTATTTTAACTTAATCCATTCAGTAGATTAATAACTATTTTAATAAAAAAAAGTATTCATATACCTGATATCTATTTTATATAACACCATTTTTATACACTAAAATTAAATAAATAATGAATATATTTAACAGTATATTATTATAGTTATTCAAGATTTTTTTTAAATCTAATTCTTTTATATTATTACATTTTTTTTATTTTAATTTCATCATCTGTATTTAATAGAATAATATTTTACTCACATTTTTATTCATTTTATTTATTTTACTTTAATTTGCTTATTTATTATTATTAATTCAACTGATTTTTTTTTTACCATTTTTCTCTAGACTTGGCAAGTTAAACATACAGTGTAATGAGTACTACTATCTGAATATACTTATTTTATGCTATTATATAAAATAGTATATACTATTTTTATAAAACAGTAGGCATTATAGCAACTGTTTAAAGTGACCACATATCATTGCATTCCGCATATGAGTGATTTTTGCAGTTCTGTGTGTGTGTGTGTGTGTGTGTGTGTGTGTGTGTGTGTGTGTGTGTGTGTGTGTGTTTAGTTTCTAGTGCAGAGATTTGAGATCGCGAAGTACTGCAGTGCAGATCAGGTGGAGATCTTCACGGTTCTCCTGCAGAAAGCCCTGTCCATCAGCGTCGGTGGACCCAAGAGCTGCCTGAACCGACACGTCGCCGCTATAGGACCCCGGTTCAGGTGAAACACACATTTTACAGCATTTACACTATTAACTACAGTAGTCAACATTTGAAGTGAATCAAAAAAGTTCATCAAAATTGTCCTAAGACAAGAATGGGTATTGATCAAAATTCATGCATTACTTTTATGAAAGGTTTTGATCAACTGTTGACGACTATATTATTTGTAACTAGCTTTATGTGCACATATAAATCATAAATGTTCAAATTACCATCATATAAAGCTACTGTACGCACACACAGTGAGCGCATTCATCCCAGCACACAGCATTGGTAATTATACGTCATAAAAGCCGACCAATCAGGTTAACACATCCCTGTGCCTTTAGGTTTGGTATCTTTAGTTAAAAATGTTGTTAAAATGCCAATGTGAACACTAAGGAGACCAGGACAAAAACATTTGTTGCTGTATTTGTGCACATATAAACACATGTGGTATTGTTGTATATAACCTGCGAGTGTTGTAATTGTGTGATCAGGCTCCTGACTCTTGGTCTCACTCTTCTGCATGCTGATGTCGTGACCAATGCCACCATCCGTAATGTCCTGAGAGAGAAGATCTACTCTACAGCCTTTGATTACTTCAGGTATTATGAACACCCACACCGGCAGGGGAAATGTGTCTCTTGCAGCGAACCGAATGTGTTGTGTGTGTGTGTGTTTCAGCGTGGCTCCACGATTCCCCACTCAGCCGGAGAAACGCCTGCGTGAAGACATCAGCATCATGATCAAGTTCTACGCGTGTTTGCTGTCGGATAAGAAATACCTCACAGCCATTCAGCTCGTCCCACCAGGTAAACGAACATCATCGACGTTCATATGAATGATCTTCGGCTCAAATCCTCCTGACAGGTGTGATGTTACATGTGTATTTCATTTCAATTCACATTTATTTGTATAACGCTTTTCACAATACACATCGTTTCAAAGCAGCTTTACAGAAAATGCATGAGTCCACATTACAATTTACAGTGATGTGTTATCAGAGGAAACTGTCTAAGTTATGTATTTCAGAAATGTACATATACAAAATCACACAGTTAGTTAAAAATATATTAATTTAAAAAATGTAATAATTTAAGTCAGAAACAAGGAGCTCATGCTTTTCACATTGTTATTAATATATTTGAACTGTATAGTTAAAGGAGAACTGGCCTCTAGAACGAAAGCGTTTTTTCTCCATTAATCAACATCACCTCCTTTGTAAAATTTAAAAGGCATCTATCTTTTATAAACACCAAATTTATACACTGTGAAATTAATAATTTAAATCAAAAAGTTGCATTATTATATTGTTTATTGTGTATTATTCTCTACTCCCTTTAGCTAAAAATGTATTAATTTAAACAATGTAGTAATTTAAGGCAGAAATGATGAGATCATTGAAGTAATAAATACTTGTTTGTTAACTAATTATTTTTGAGTCAAGACATTTGGGTGCTTTATTATGACGTCAGGCAGCTTCAGTCCCTCATCCTTACGTTCTAAGGGTGTGTTCGTGTGTGTGTGTGTGTGGTGTGTTTGCATGTTTGGTTGGATTAAAACGAACTCTGGTGCGATTGCTCTGTTAGTGCGGTTCATTGGAATAAGTGTGAACCGCTGAAAAGATGGGTCTCGGTCCACTCTGGTGCAGTTCAAATGAAATATGAACACAACATGGACAAAAGACATGTAAATTAACCAAAAACAGGACATGATGTAACAAGATGCGACCCTAAAAAGGACCGAAAACTCAAATATACCTGTTTTTTCTCGTCACAGTCGTGATGTTGCCCATCACAGTACAGGATCAGAACCACGTCTCCTCACAGAAGGTGTGTGTGTGTGTGTGTGTGTGTATGAGTGAGTGATGGAGGGATTCCTGACGCTGTTTTGACTCCTTTACACATTTTATAATCTCTTCATGAGTTCTCAGCTGGTCAAAATCCCATCATGTGTAGCTACGCACAGACAGCGAGAGCATTGAGCCCAGAACACAGCATTGTTTTGGATGTTCGATAAGTTTCTTCATGAAATATACGTCATAAAAGCCGACCAATCAGGTTGTGAACATATTCCTATGCCTTTAGGTTCTGTGTTAAAATGCCAATGTGAACGCTATAAGCAGACCAGGACAAACTTTTTTTTTTTTGGTCCAGTCCAAATAATAAGACTATTCTTTAATAACTTTAATAATTATTATACATGCAGTGTTTAGGAGCTCATGTTAATTGAACGACTACATTAAATATTTGTATATTTACAAACTCATTTGTCACATGACGGGATCATTTAAGATGAACTGAGATAAAAAGATGATTAAAAATGATAAAGTTACAGGACCCAAAATATACACTTTTCTCTTAATGCATTCATGTACATTTTAACCTAAAAAAAAGAAAAGAAATGAAAGTTAATGGACATGTTATTTGTTCAGTACCCATAAACCTTAGGTGCGTCCCAAATCGTGTACTTGTGCACTATTCTACGCCATTTTGTAGATTAAATAGTGCGAGTAGTGCGGTCACATTGAACATTCTACAAAGAAAAAGTGCACTTTAAGGACCCGGATGATGCACTTATTCAACCGAAAAAACGAAGTGTGTAACGTTGGACACTTCATGCACTCGACTGTCGCAGCTTTAATGATGTAGCAGAGGGGGAGGAGCTATCAGACTCCAATGTTGAAAGACAAAATAAACGTATAAAGTTCATACACTACATAGTTGAGTGCATAGTGTATAAGTGCATAGTGCGTCATTTGGGACACAGCTCTCGTTTGCTCAGACCCTCAGGACGTGTCTGTGAACAGTCTGTCTGTGATGGCCGTGACGGACTCGAGGAGCAGTCTGGATGCGGCTGTGGGATCCAGACAACAGGCCAATCAGGGCTGGATCAACACTTACCCACTGTCCAGCGGAGTCTCCACACTCTCCAAGAAATCAGGTACACACACACACACACACACACACACACACACACACACACACACACACACACACACACACACACACACACACTCAGGGCTGGATCAACACTTACCCACTGTCCAGCGGAGTCTCCACACTCTCCAAGAAATCAGGTACACACACACACACACACACACACACACACACACACACACACACACACACACACACACACACACACACACACACACACACACAGGGCTGGGTCAACACATACCCACTGTCCAGCGGAGTCTCCACACTCTCCAAGAAATCAGGTACACACACACACACACACACACACACACACACACACACACACACACACACACACACACACACACACACACACACACACACACACACACACACACACACACAGGGCTGGGTCAACACATACCCACTGTCCAGCGGAGTCTCCACACTCTCCAAGAAATCAGGTACACACACACACACACACACACACACACACACACACACACACACACACACACACACACACACACACACACACACACACAGGGCTGGGTCAACACATACCCACTGTCCAGCGGAGTCTCCACACTCTCCAAGAAATCAGGTACACACACACACACACACACACACACACACACACACACACACACACACACACACACACACTCAGGGCTGGATCAACACTTACCCACTGTCCAGCGGAGTCTCCACACTCTCCAAGAAATCAGGTACACGCACACACACACACACACACACACACACACACACACACACACACACACACACACACACACACACACACACACACTCAGGGCTGGGTCAACACATACCCACTGTCCAGCGGAGTCTCCACACTCTCCTAGAAATCAGGTACACACACACACACACACACACACTCACTCAGGGCTGGATCAACACTTACCCACTGTCCAGCGGAGTCTCCACACTCTCCAAGAAATCAGGTGCACAGACACACACACACACACACACACACACACACACACACACACACACACACACACACACTCAGGGCTGGGTCAACACATACCCACTGTCCAGCGGAGTCTCCACACTCTCCTAGAAATCAGGTACACACACACACACACACACACACACTCACTCAGGGCTGGATCAACACTTACCCACTGTCCAGCGGAGTCTCCACACTCTCCAAGAAATCAGGTACACGCGCACACACACACACACACACACACACACACACACACACTCAGGGCTGGGTCAACACATACCCACTGTCCAGCGGAGTCTCCACACTCTCCTAGAAATCAGGTACACACACACACACACACACACACACACACACACACACACACACACACACACACACACACACACACACACACACACACACACACACACACACACACACTCACTCAGGGCTGGATCAACACTTACCCACTGTCCAGCGGAGTCTCCACACTCTCCAAGAAATCAGGTACACGCACACACACACACACACACACACACACACACACACACACACACACACACACACTCAGGGCTGGGTCAACACATACCCACTGTCCAGCGGAGTCTCCACACTCTCCTAGAAATCAGGTACACACACACACACACACACACACACACACACACACACACACACACACACACACACACACACACACTCACTCTATCTCTCTCACTCTCTAGCATCCTTAATCTCTCTGACCTCACACCACATAAAATGCTCTACCATTCAAATGTTTGGACACATCTGCTCACTCTTTAATCTGCTGTCCATATGTCAGAATAATAATATTGATGGAGTGATGTAGTAATCAAAATGAAATATGAAAAAAAAACATGCGATACAAATGAAAATTCGGTTCCAGCTCTGTTCGCTCTGGAGTTTCATCAGCCAGCTTCACCAGGTCACGTGTGTGTTGCACACTTGTCGCTGTTCCTTCACTATCCATTTTTGTAAATAAATTCATACACATAAATTGGGCCTGTTTGTTTACAAAACTCATTTCTAGCATGTACCTTTCAAAAGGAGTTTAATCCTCGGTACACATTCTACGATTTTGACCTTTCCCAGATGAAAGATGGCCAATCGTGGTGATTTCTGTGCTTGTGGCTCCTAAACATCATCCAGCGAGAGAGGTTCAAAGACGGTCTTGCGACCAAAGATAGCCGGCGATTATTTTCTGATACTGTCATAAATTTAGCCTGATCATCAGTGTGTTTGCTGCTACGACCTACGTCAAACCATGAGCCAATAAAAATGCAACATGAAAAAATTACCTTGAGCTCCATTTGTAAAATTGGCATGCTTCTTCATCATATGATCATACTCGGATATTAAATTATTTTGTAGGTCTGTCAAAGAAGACGAACCGAGGAACGCAGCTGCACAAATACTTCATGAAGCGCAGGACGCTCCTGCTGGCCCTGCTGGTGAGATTACAGTGATGTAATGAATATGCGTCTCTTTACTAGAGATGACTTCTAGTAGTATGTTTTTAATTAGTATATGATTAAAACAATGATATTTGTGGTTGATAGGCCAGTGAGGTGGAGCGTCTGACCATCTGGTACAATCCTCTGGGCAGCCAGGAGCTCCAGATCTCAGCAGACCAGTCTGTGGAGACCAGCATCGCCAACTGGAGGTCCAAATACATCAGCCTGACTGAGAAACAGTGGAAGGACAACGTTAACCTAGCGTGGAGCATCGCGCCGTATCTCGCCCTGCAGCTGCCGGCCAGGTGAGAGACCGCATGCACGACGTTTGCATTTATATTTGATGCATTTGGTGATGGATTTTAAATTTTATGCTTTTTATATTTTATTCATTTGGTGATGGATTTTATATTTTTAATGCTTTTTATATTTTATGCATTTAGTGATGGATTTTTATATTTTATGCATTTTTTATTTTATGCATTTGGTGATGGATTTTATTTTTTATGCATTTTATATTTTATGCATTTGGTGATGGATTTTTTTTTTTTTTGTGCTTTTGGTGACTCGCATTGCATTGAAGATCTACATGCATCTGATCATGCATTCCCTGAAAATCAAACCCATGATTTTGGCAGAGCTCCAGGAATGATTAACGTGCTCTAATAATATGAAATGATACTGAAAGTGATATTTTCCAGGTTCAAGAACACCGAAGCCATTTTCTCAGAAGTGACCCGCTTGGTTCGGCTGGATCCGGGAGCGGTCAGTGACGTTCCTGAGGCTGTGAAGGTGAACATCCAGAACCACATGATCAAATGAACGAGTAATAGACCTTAGTCGGGTAGACATCATTTAATTTAATTTGACGTGAGGCTCAGAGCTACAGTTTCTTCAATAAGTTGTATTATCTAGGGTCTTATTTACACAGCCTGTGTTTCCTGGAGTTTTTGTCCTCTGGATATTTCTTGAATATATATATATATATATATATATTAAGATGAACTACTTAAGATAAAATGCCGAATTTTTGGGCAGTTGCAGGTAGGGTTGTGTATAAATATATCTCAGTATAAAATAATTTAAACCTAAAACGTTGAATATTGATATTTTGAAATTATTAAAAAAATGAAAGATGCTTTAAATGTGAAATTAAAACAAGTCACTGTTAATTAGTCTTTGGGTTTCAACCGATTCATTCAAACGGCCGATTCACTCAGGAGTCATTGAATCATTCATTGATTTGATGGCAAAATAGAGCAAAAACATAGGGCAATATTGTGTCTAAAAGTCACTTAATATTAACTGTTGTATAAAATCAAAATCACGTTTGTAATCCTGATATTTGGAAAAAAACGGCACTCTTCATGTGATATTAATTAACTATATTAAATAATATAAATATTAAAGTAAAGAGGTATTTTTGCCCTCTTATCTTAAATATTGAGAGAATTCTAAATGCATTTTAATAGAGAAAATCACGTAATATAGGTGTGTTTATGTAAAGTGAGGGACATACTTGATGATAATGTCAATCACATATCATTAATCAACAATCATGATATTATCGCACACACCTAGTTGCTGGACCTAAACTAAACACTTCTCTCTTATGCATTCATATACATTTTAACCTAAAATCTTGCTGTTGACAAAAGTTCATGGACGTGTTATTGCTTTACTACTCATAAGCATTGTGCTCTCTCAAAAATACTGACAGTTTGATTTATCAGATCTTGCGCGTGTGTGTGTGTGTGTGTGTGTGTGTGTGTGTGTGTGTGTGTTTCCCGCTGCAGTTCTTGGTGACGTGGCACACGATTGATGCCGATTCTCCGGAGTTGAGTCACATCTTGTGCTGGGCTCCGGCTGATCCTCCCACGGGCCTGTCGTATTTCTCCAGCATGTATCCGCCACATCCGCTGACTGCACAGTACGCCGTCAAAGTCCTGCGCTCCTTCCCTCCTGTACGCCATCATCATCATCATCACACTCTCATTTCTTTATAGCGCTTTATCTTGGGTCATTTTGTGTCTTTATTAATGTATATTTTACTCTCGTTCAACAGGATGCAATTCTGTTTTACATCCCACAAATTGTTCAGGCTCTCCGTTATGACAAGGTATAGTGTGTATGAAATTAAAAGTTAAAGTGTCCCTATTACCTCCTACAACTTGTTTACAGGCTTCCAAGGTCAAACACACTTTAATTTCCTCATAATCTCCACTTCAGCATCAGCTCTTTTCTCTCAGTGTCTGAAACGCTTCGATCAAGGATTCAGTCTTTCTAAGCTCCGCCTCTCTGAGAGCTGCTCTGCTGTGATTGGTCAGAATCCAAACGCTCATTATCATATCTGAACCTCAGCTCTTGATCACAGTGATACGAACAGTAACGATGGCGTGTGTTTTACCATGTCAATCTCATCAAAGTGGATTTGCTTTGTCAGCAGAAAACAGCTTCTTCTCGACATGAACAACACGAACCAAACTCTTCCAGTCTCAGATACACTACAGTGTTTGAGGGCGGGGCTAAGAGACGCTGTTCAGCCAATCAAGACCAGAAGGCTGGCATTATGCAAATGTGTAACATTGTTACACTGTAACAGGAAGTGAGACTGAATTACTGACGACTCGTTTCAGTTCAGAATCACTTCTTTCTTTTAGGAGACAAAAACTCTATTTATCTGCACTGAAACTATGCAGAGCTTTCACATTCACACACAGCTCTATTACACACTACATGAAAGGTAATATCTGAAAAAGCATAATAGAGGCACTTTAAATAACTTTTCATATAATATGGACAAATAATGGAAAAATTATTTGCATGTGCCAAGTTAGATTTGTAAAAGTATAAATCAAGTTGCAATCATCATTTTAATATTTTGCAAAAGAATAAATATGTTGTATATGCAGCTCATATATTGGATTCCCCATTTTCTCTCCCTGACTTGTTGATTGCTCTGGTAATATACCGTGTGTGTGTGTGTGTGTAGATGGGGTACGTGAGAGAATACATCCTGTGGGCGGCACAGAAGTCTCAGCTTCTGGCACATCAGTTCATCTGGAACATGAAGACCAACATCTACACCGACGAGGAGGGACACCAGAAGGACCGTAAGTGCTCCTCCCCGACATCAGCTCGATGTGAAGAGCTCTTCAGTGATGGTTCTTCTGTGTGTGTTCTCTAGCGGACATCGGGGAGCTTCTGGAGCATTTGGTTGAAGAGATCATCGGGTCTCTCTCGGGTCCAGCTAAAGATTTCTACCAGCGCGAGTTTGACTTCTTCAACAAGATCACCAATGTCTCCGCCATTATAAAGTAACAGAAACCTGCCGTTAGCATCTGGTTGTGCTCCGGTCATTTTGATTATTTTTCCCAAAATGCGAGTTAATGTTATCACATTGGAATAAAACTTACTGACTTTGCTCACACAGGGTTGAACAACTTTCCAAAAGAAATTTTTGGATAATTTTCATGCTTTTTTGGGATGTTTTCCCCCCACCTTGTTAAACTTGTGTTGTTCCGGGTCAAATATGACTGGCCTACAGAAAATTGCTTGCATGGAAAGTTCATATACACATTTCATACACTTTGGTAATTCAAAGTGCTTTACACAGAAAGGAATTAAAATAATCGCAAAATAAAAGAAAGGAAAATTAAAACAGTTATAAAAGGAATTAAAAGAGTGAAAAGATGATACATAGATAAACTTCTCATCTGGCAAAATAAGTCTCTCATTATGCTATATTCATATCTCATTATGTAGGATTCAATCTTTTTATCAACTTGTGTTCCTTCAGTTACCGTAGCTTATATATTTCTTTTTGTAACTGGTTGATGGTAGGCCTCAATGATCTGAGCTGATGCTCCTCAGTTGTTTTGAGGAGAAGACGCTTGAGTGAACTTCATCTCACTTAAAAACTGAGGAGCATCAGCTCAGATCATTGAGGCCTACGATCAACCAGTTACAAAAAGAAATATATAGCCTATTATATAACCTATAACCTATTTAACCTATAAAAGATTGAATCCTAAATTTGGTGATAAGATAGCATAATGAGAGACTTATAAGCAATTTTCTGTTGGTCAGTCATTTTTTAACAGGAACATCAAATTAGCTTAATTTTCAAGGGTTAAATGGGACTTTAAGATGATTTCTATAGAGTTGTGTGGGATTTATGTATTTTTATTTGGTAATTGTTGCTTGTGTTGGTTTGTTGAGACTTTTGAAAGTATGTCTAACCTCACTGAACGCCTGCACCTCCAGTTTTAGCCTTGAGATGGCGCTCATTGTCCATTCTTAGCTCATGTTTGAAGCTGAGATCTTCTGTTTCTCTGCTCATGTTTCAGGCCCATTCCTAAAGGAGACGAGCGGAAGAGAGCGTGTCTGCGAGCTCTGTCTGACATCAAAGTCCAGCCAGGTTTCAGTCTCTCTTCATTATCAGATCACTCTGTTATTGGCTGATATTACAACTACTTTTAGTTACAAAACCGTTAATTTGATGTTTCTCAGGCTGTTATCTGCCCAGTAACCCTGAGGCCATAGTCCTAGACATTGACTACAAATCTGGAACGCCAATGCAAAGGTACAATCATCACCTAAAGTGCCTCTATTATGCTGTTTTAAAAGCTCTCAATGTTATTTTGGCGTCTCCTAAAATATGTTTACATGCATCCAAAGTCAAAAAACATTTTCTCATAATCTCCACTTCAGCATCAGCTCTTTTCTCACAGTGTCTGAAACGCTTCGATCAAGGACTCAGTCTCTCTAAGCTCCGCCTCTCTGAGAGCTGCTCTGCTGTGATTGGTCAGAAACCAAACGCTCATTATCATATCTGAATCTCAGCTCTTGATCACAGTGATACGAACAGTAACGATGGCGTGGGTTTTACCGTATCAATCTCAGAAAACAGCGTCTTCTCGACATGAACAACACGAACCAAACTCTTCCAGTCTCAGATACACTACAGTGTTTGAGGGCGGAGCTAAGAGACATTGCTCAGCCAATCAAGACCAGAGGCTGGCATTATGCAAATGTGTAACATTGTTACACTGTAACAGGAAGAGAGACTGAATTACTGATGACTCGTTTCAGTTCAGAAGCTTTTACATTCACACACAGCTCTATTACACACTAAATGAAAGATAATATCCTAAAAAGCATGATGGGACACTTGAACACTGTCATACAGCATCTATAAAAGCATCATGTGTGTTTGATGGGGTTTAGATGCTCAATATAATCGCGTGTCTGTGTGTTTTCCCTCTCAGTGCTGCCAAAGCGCCGTATCTGGCCAAGTTCAAGGTGAAGCGCTGTGGAGTGAGTGAACTCGAGAAAGAGGGTATGCAAACCATCAGGGCACAAACATAATTCTTTCATTCCTGAAGCAAACAGCCGTACTGTAGATGACTAATCAAAGTGTACAAATATTACATTGACATTGTTAGCAATTATGCAGCCATCGAATGTGAATGATTTTGCTCAGTTATTTTAATTGTCTGTGCTGTATTATAATAATATTAAGGCATTATATATGACATTTTTACAGTTTGATTTTACTTAGATTTTTTAGTTTGAAATGATTTTGTCAGATACCATACATGAATGAGTGACGGAAATGAGCATTTGTGTAAAATGTAATAATCATTTTTCCTGGCTTGAATGCATGAATGACATGGCATAATAACTGATAAAATAATCATGTTAGAAATTTAAGATGAAAGGTGGAGGGATGCCAACACATGAAGCATGATGACGCGCTCCTCTTACACACACGTGTGTGTTTGTAGGTTTATTGTGTCGCTCGGACTCGCTGGATGAAGCTCAAAGCGGAGAAGACGCACAGAAGATCTGCTGGCAGGCGGCCATCTTTAAAGTAGGAGACGACTGCAGACAGGTATCAGAGTTTACACTGACATCTCATGTGCTTTGTTTTGCCGTCCTTTATGTACTTTATTAGTTTACATTTCTGCCATGAAATCTGATTGGATGAGCCAACGACTCAAAGCCGTAGTAAAAAAGCTGATATATACAGTATTCACACCTGTGACACACATCAACATTATACACTAACAGGAGAATTAACTATAGTAGTTTGTGAAATAATTTATTATTGTATTAATGTTAACAAAGGTCTGTTTATTGAACATTTGCATCTTTTTTTTAAAAAAATTGTTCAGCCAATTCATATGTAATACCTGTTAAAACCCCTAACTCTTTCTAATTTAAATTGCTTTATTAGCATGACTGTGTTACAGTGTTGCCACAGCACAAATATATAAATAAACAGAAAAGAAACGTGTATAATATAAGTCAACAGATTTTTAGAAAATATTAACAAATTCATTGTATTTAAATATGCATTGTGTTTAAATCACATTTATCAGGTGTAACATATATAAGTAGAAAAGTTTGGTTTTGTGTTTCAGATATTTTTCTTTCTTTTCCTTTTCTATTTTCCTCCCTGCAGGACATGTTGGCTTTGCAGATCATCGGCCTGTTCAAGAACATCTTCCAGCTGGTGGGACTCGACCTGTTTGTTTTTCCTTATAGGGTGGTAGCGACGGCACCAGGGGTGAGTTATGTTATTATTTTATTTTATTTTATTTTATTTTATTTTATTCATTGATATTTTTATTTATTTTAAATATAAAATAAAGTTTAATTTAAATGTTTATTTTTTTTTATTTAAAAAAAAAAAAAAAATCTTTAGTATTAAAATTAATGAATTATTTTTTGAAAAATTATTTCAATTTTTTATTGTGAATGAGAATGAGTTTTGCCGGCTGCCGTCACACCAGTCTTTTTTCCCACTGATTTTCAGTTGCAGTCGTGTTGTTTTAATCAGGTTTATTACATTGGATTCATACAGTAGTGAAGGACTGAAGATCTGTAGTCCTGGTCTGTTCTGGTCTAAACCAGTCCCTCTGCAAACACACAGCCACACACAATCTGTCATCCGTGGTGATTGTGTAACTGACCATTTTTATATGGCTACACTTGCACAACTAATAAAATAAGACATCCGAACAGTCTAAATCTCATGATCATTACCTGAAGGGACAAACACACACATCTCACTCCCTGTATTGCATATTAATTCCCTTTATTGCGATTGTTTGTTTGTCTGCTGCTCCTGATCCGATTTGCAAATTGTGCAGAGAAATGACCTTCACCAAAGGTTGATCCGCAAGCTCTTGTTTCGAGTTGGCTAGTGTGACACCAGCAGCTTCACACTGAAGATGTTCTCTTGTGGCTGTATGTTTTTAGTGTAACAGTCCTGTGTTTGTCCCGCAGTGTGGCGTAATCGAGTGCATCCCAGACTGTAAGTCCAGAGACCAGCTGGGACGACAGACGGATTTCGGGATGTACGATTATTTCCGAAACCAGTACGGAGACGAATCCACTCTGGCCTTCCAGAAGGTGAGAATAGCCTCATATCTCTTGTTCCTGAACTCTGTGTCTCTATCAGGAGTCCGGTGTCCACTAGAGCAGTGGTTCCCAAACCTGTCCTGGAGTACCCCCAACACTGCACGTTTTCTTTGTCTCCCTAATCAAACACACCTGATTCAACTCATCAGCTCATTAGCACATGGGTTAATGAGCTGATGAGTTGAATCAGGTGTGTTTGATTAGGGAGACAAAGAAAACGTGCAGTGTTGGGGGTACTCCAGGACAGGTTTGGGAACCACTGGACTAGAGGGCATCAGCAAACTTCCACATGAGGAGTTAATATCATACAAACACACTGTAAAATCAGCTAGAACAACTAAAAAGCTGTTTATTTCCTATTTTAATTTATTTCTTAATTGAATTAATTATTTCTTATTTTAATTAATTTTTTTTTTTTTTTTCTATTTATTTTTCATGTATATTATTATTTTATTTGTTAGTTTTTTGGAAATCCAGGATTCCCACAGTTCTTGGAAAACCTGGAAAATATGGGGAAAACTAATTTTAAAAGTGTTTTCTAGACTTCTAGAATTAAGTCATAAAAAACAAACTTTAAAATAGGCTGAAATTAAAAGTTAACTAAATTAAAAAACAATGTATTTCCAATTTTTTTAAACATTTTATTTATTTATAATTCCCAGTCTTGGAAAACCCTAATAATATATTAGGAAGCCTAAAATTTGTTAAATTTGTTCCAAGCTCTACTATATTTATCAGGTACAGTAGAAATTAGGGAAAAATCCTTATATCCTGTACAATTCATGTAGATTAATTGGTTTAAAAGAGTAAGAACCCTAAAAAACAGCTATCAAAAGTTTTGGAATTCTGAAACTTAATTTTAATTTACTTTTTTTTTTTTAGGAGTGCCCATAGCTTAAAACAAAACTTAGGGCTAGATGGCCTTCAAATATGGTTGTACATTTACATTTATACATTTTACCCAGTTGCTTTAATCCAAAGCAAAACACTCTCTCTCTCTCTCTCTCTCTCTCTCTCTCTCTCTCTCTCTCTCTCTCTCTCTCTCTCTCAGGCGAGGTATAACTTCATCAGGAGTATGGCTGCGTACAGTCTTCTGCTGTTCCTGCTCCAGATCAAGGACAGACACAACGGGAACATCATGCTGGACAGACACGGACACCTCATCCACATCGGTGAGACCTCACACCATCATAACGCTCTGTTGAGTGTTTATCATGTGTTTCTAATGTGTGTGTGTGTGCTCCTCAGATTTCGGCTTCATGTTTGAGAGTTCTCCGGGTGGGAATCTGGGCTGGGAGCCGGACATCAAACTGACGGATGAGATGGTGATGATCATGGGCGGGAAGATGGAGGCCACGCCCTTTAAGTGGTTCATGGAGATGTGTGTGCGCGGATACCTGGCCGTCAGGTGAGATGTGTGTGTGAACCTGTGTGAACGTGTCTATTAAAATGGATGGAGTTGATTTCCTGAATGCATTTCTCCTGTAGGCCGTACATGGATGCTGTGGTTGCCTTGGTAACGCTGATGTTGGACACAGGGTTGCCCTGCTTCCGCGGTCAGACCATCAAACTGCTCAAGTGAGTCGAGAGACCGATGTTTTCAGACACGTCTGCATGCACATAAACATCAAGCACTGGAAGAAACATGTTTAATGCGATCGGTTATTATGCATTATAAAAGATTATACAGATTTGAAGTGAATCTTGTGTTGTAGGCAGCGTTTTAACCCTGGAGTGAGTGAGAAGGAAGCAGCGGCGTTCATCATCAAAGTCATCCAGAACTGCTTCCTGAGCAGCAGGTCAGTGTCTGTGTGTCTGAGTGTCTGATTTACTAGCAATGCACAGATGTAAAACAACACAATCTGTGCTCATCATACTTTATATGGACATTAAACATGATGTTCAAAGGGAACCTGTTATGCTTTTTTTGATTTGACCTTTCCTTTAGTGTGTAATATCAGCTGTTTGTGCAGGTAAACACATTCTGCCAAAGGTAGTGAATCTCTCCAACAGAAAACACTCTCCTGATATTCCTCGTTTGTCGTCCTGCCATTATTTCTGTGACTTAGCCATGTCACCATGACACACATTTACGTAAACCCCGTCTACTCATTATGGGTAAGTGATTCGCTATGCCGAGACTGCGAAGGCAAAGAAAACATTGCATTTTCTTCCAATAGTGACACCATAAAGAGACAGGAACAAGAACACAGGCGCATCAGCAATGAACCGAATGAGGAAAAATGTGTTTTTAACTTAAAATCATGTAAATGTATTCTAGCAACCCCCCAAAATGATGAGCTAGTAAATCAGCATAATATGAGCACTTTAAAGAGGAAATAATAATAATAATAATGGCCTTTAATGAAGTCTTGATGTTGTTTTCAGGCTCCACTAGAACAGGTTTCATGCATTATTTCCTCATATTCTCCATTGTTGCGGCTCCTCTCTTCCCAGTCTGTCAGTAACGCTCTGTTTACTTCCTGTCTCTATGAAGCCCCTCCTTCTGAAAAGCACACTGTGCTCTGATTGGTCGGCTGGAGCAGTGTGTTGTGATTGGTCGAGTGCTTCGAGTGTGTTTGGGAAATGCCCCGCCCCTTACCATGTTATGTTATATTTCTTTATTATCCCCAAGGGGGCAATTTGTTCCACAGCAGCCATTGGCACAGCCAACACATAAATACAATAAAAAATACAACATAATGAACAATAAGTTGTTCAAAAAAAGAAAAATAAATAACACATTTAACCCATAGATATCATCCTGGAAAAGTTACAAATTGCGATGTTTAGAGCTGGTTCAAGTATTTAACAGCTAATGGTACAAATGATCTTGTGTATCGGTTTGACTTTGCCTTTCTAGAGAAGGCAAACCTTTTCCCTGACGGCAAGAGCCGAAACTCTGCGTGTAGAGGGTGATAAGGGTCTGCCAAAATGGCATTTGCCCTCCGGACACACCTAATCTGGTAGACCTGGCTCAGATCATTAAGATTGACACCAGTAATCTTCCGACACTGTTTAACAAAGCTTCCCAGCCTATTCTTTCTAATCAAATTAAGATTGCCGAACCAGCAGATCATTGAAAATGTAAGAATTGACTCAACAAATGATGAATAAAACATCTTCATAAGTGAACTTTCAACATTAAAACTCCTCAGTTTCCTTAAATAAAACAGTTTTTGATTGACCTTTTTGCAGATCCTATCTGTGTTGGCCTCAAAGGTCAGTTTATCATCCAGTATAATTCCCAGGTACTTATACTGACTGACAGTCTCCACTACTGAGCCATTTATAATGGTACATGGCAAGGCAGGTGGTTTCCAATGGAAGTCAAACCGCATGTCTTTGGTTTTTGCGACATTTAACTGTAGGAATGACTCCTCGCACCATTCTATAAAACTGTCCAAAACTGGACCATGGCCCACCTCATGGTCCTGCAGAAAACTAAGTATCACTGAATCATCAGCATATTTGATTATGGATGATGATTCAGAAGTACTGCGACAACGATTTGTATACAATACAAATAACAATGGCGATAAGACACACCCCTGGGGTGATCCAGTAGAGCACACCAGGGCCTTAGACAAGGTGCCATTTACACGTACTCTCTGTGGCCTCCTAGTCAGCCAACCAACCAACCAACATATGGTACCAACATCTATTGCTGGAATTTCAGAGAGCCTCTGAGCAAGAATATGGGGCTGCATGCAATTAAAAGCTGATGAGAAATCAATAAAAGTAGCCAGTACATGTGTCTTTGTGCCCTCTAAGTGCCCCGTAACACGGTCCAGCAGTGTTGCTGTGGCATCCTCCACCCCTTTGCCTGCCTGATATGCAAATTGGAGTGGGTCAATAATATTCTGTGACATAGCAAGCAAGCTCTTCTTCACAATCTTTTCTAGCCCTTTCATGACTAATGACGTAAGAGCCACAGGGCGGTAATCGTTCAGTCCCTTAGGTGATGGAATCTTAGCCACTGGAACAATAATTGATTCTTTCCATAATGCAGGAACATCCATCTGTGCCAAGGAAAGCTTGAAAATAAAAGAAAAGATATCACATAAAAATAAACCACAATTTTTGAGCAGGCGGCCACAAACGCCGTCGGGCCCGGGACTTTTTCTCTGGTCAGTCCCCTCCAAAATTCTACAGACATCCATTTCACTAATCTGAATTTTACTGCCCTCAGGAGCCTCCCTAAATTTAGACAAATCCTCAGAGAAATCATGACAATCAAATCTCACATAGAATTGGTTCAAGCCAGGGCAGTGTCAGACTTATCAGGGTGAAACACCCCCTTTTTATCTTTAATACAGACCATAGATTTAATTCCCTTCCAAGCATCACAAAGGTTATTGTTCTTCAGTTCATCCTCTACTTTATCTTTAAACCTTTTTTTGGCCAGCTTTATCTCTTTCTTAACCAGTTTATGGGCCTCTCGTTGCAGGTGAATATTACCCTGGCGGAAAGCTAACTTCTTCTGATTAAGGACACTTTTAAGAGATTTACTAACCCAGGGTTTGTTATTTGGATATATTCTAATTGTCTTTTTGGGAATAATAATATCTTGCATGTGTAATACATAACTTGTCACAGTATCAAGCAATTCATCTAAATCATTACAAGCATATCTAAAAACATCCCAGTCAGTGCTATAAAAACAACCATTTAGTTCTTTAATGGCACTCTCTGTCCAAAGAGCAACCTCTTTGTGTTCAATCTTCCCTCTCTTAAGGGCTGGCTGATAGACAGGGGCTAGAAGAACACAATTATGGTCAGAGGATCCTAACGGAGCCATTGCATATGATTTATACGCCCCTTTTATAGTGCCATAACACAAGTCTAGCACTTTGCCATGTCTAGTTGGGCAATTTACATATTGGTAAAAATGACCGAGGGGCTTTTTAAGACAGCAAGAGTTAAAATCACCCAAAATAACATGTGGAGCATCAGGAGAAATACTCTGCAAACGGTGCACAAGTTTGACAATGGTGGATGTGGCATCTGCCAAACTGGCTTTAGGATGGATTTACACCACCGTCAAAAATACTTGCAGAATTTCACGTGGCAAGTAGAATGGACGCAGTGAAATAGATAAGAGTTCAATATTGGGAGTGCAGATCGATTCTCTCACTATGACTGTCTTACACCAGCGTTGATTGACATACAGGACCACACCCCCTCCCTGTGTCTTTCCGGTCAGCTGCTCATCACGATCGAGCCGGATAGGTTGACCAAAGCCATCGATTTCATAGTCGTGGCTCGGGTACCATAACCGCCAGTTTAACACACTACTAACTAACTCAACCAGGCCCCGCCCCTTTATTCTGCGCATTAATTATTATAATGAGGAATATTGTGACGTGTTCGTTCCTCAAGATACAATGGAGGCGTTTCAGGAGTTCAGAAACACTGACACTGATATAGAGAAGAACTCAAACAGCAACATTACACACTAAAGAGAGATGAATATGCAAAAGTCCTCTTTAATAAATAATGTATGAATTACATGATATGTGTTTTCATTTGTTCCAGGAGCAAAACATATGACATGATCCAGTACTATCAGAACCAGATCCCGTACTGAAGGCCAGAGAAGTGTGTGTGTGTGTGTGTGTGTGTGTGTCTCACTGATGCTATATCACACTGCTGTCACAGTCTGGTGTGTTTGTGCACTTCATACACCTGAGATGAGTTTGCATGGATTGATACACACTTATATCAGCACTTATGAGACTTCTTCACACGATGAACTTTCTGCTGCATGATGATTTCAGTTCTACTTGATTTTAAAGTCAATTTTGTGCCATTTTTAGTTTTATTTGATGTGATTTTGTTTACAGCCTTTTAATAGTTTCCAGATAAATCATGTCGTTATTAAACAGCAGATGTTTTTACGGATGTGGACGGTCTGAACTACAGACAAATGTAATATTTTAGAGGTTTTTAGATTTGCACATTATATTGATTGATTATATTTATAGTTGAATGTTTGCCATCCTGTGAATCTTTATTTCTTTGCAGCTCTGAATGTGTGTATTAATATTTCTGATTTTAGGGTCACATGACCTGACCAATCACTGCTTGTTTTGCAGTACGTGACTGTTTAAGTGACTAATCTTTGTACGCTCGTTTGTACGGTCGCATTAATTCTCTCTCCTCTCTTTATATTCTCATTCCTTTTGGATTATTTATTGTCTGTGATATTTGATAAATGTCTACAGTAATTGCTTGTACGCATTTGTAAAGCTTCTTTACTGTGCATGTGATAATCCCAGATGTCAAATGAAGCGGAGCAAGTGTTTTTATTTATTTAGTGTACAAAATGCTTCAAATGTACAGTCAATATCTGTGTTTTCAAGGGGTTGTTCACTGACAGTGATTTGAAGTTACCAAAAGTCGTTCATTTACTGTAACAGTATGATGTGAGATTACCAATGAAAACACCTTCTAGAAACCAATAAAACTGCAACATTGTCAATGTTTGTTAAATGTCAAATCCTTTTACAGTATACATGCCTTTTAGCTCTACATTTTATCAGTCCATTTTATCAGACACCTGAACAAGGCCCTCATGAAACGGCCATTCAGGATGCTAACAACCAAACAAATCCTTGCGTAGATTCGCCTAGGAGACTGTTTTTTGTCAGTGGATCTGAAAGATGCTTACTTTCACATCCAGATAGCCCCCCGTCACAGGCCATTCTTGAGATTCGCCTTTGAGGGGCGGGCTTATCAGTATACAGTCCTACCATTCGGACTGTCACTGGCACCTCGTACATTTACGAAATGCATTGACACAGCTCTCTCCCCCCTGAGATAGCGGGGAATGCGCATTCTGAACTACCTCGACAATTGGCTCGTTCTGGCCCAATCAGAGGCCGAGTTACAAACCCACAGATCCTGGCTCCTCAGCCATCTAGAATGTCTTTGACTCAGGATCACCTTCTCCAAGAGTGTACTGTCCCCCAGCCAGCGTATAACCTTCCTGGGAACAGTTATCGACTCGTTTCAGATGAGAGCTTGGTTCATGCCAGACCGCACTCTCTCCATTCAACAGCTAGCTGCTTCGTTCAAAGCGGGCTCTTACCTGCCCCTCAGAACGTTTCAAAGGGCACTGGGCCTTATGGCCTCCTCGTCGTCAGTACTCCAATTAGGCCTACTGCATATGCGTCCCCTTCAGCGCTGGCTGAATCCCCGAGTCCCGACTGTTCGGCCACCTAACGCATCAGGATAAACCACGGCTGTATCAAAGCCCTGGCCCCTTGGAAAGACACCAGCTGGTACCAGTCTGGTGTAAACATGGGTCTAGTCTCGAGGAGGAAGGTGATTTTGACGGATGCCTCCAACCTAGGTTGGGGGGCTCTGTATGAGTGCAGGCCAACCTCCGGCCTCTGGTCGAGCTCGAAGAAGCGCCTACATATCAAATGCCTCGAAATGAGAGCAGTCTTTCTAGCCCTGAAAACCTTCCTCCCAAACCTGACGGGACACCACATCTTGGTCCGGACGGACAATATGGCAGTGGTGTCATATATAAATCGCCAGGGTGGTCTCAGGTCGAACAACACCTCCTTTTATGGGCACACTGAAGGGCCCAAACCTCTAGGTATCCCTTCATGGGCTCCGACATTGGTCCGATCCTCCTTGGATTTGGACTTTTAGTTCTACTTTAAGCCTCGGGCTTCACAGCCCCAGACGGTAGTTCAGAGCGAAGTCGTCAGCTAATTGCACGGCGTTTTGAAATGGGTTCCTACAGCATCTAGCGACGCAATACGAGTGAACCGTTCTTGAAAGGGAACGTACTCGGTTACTAACGTAACCTTGGTTCCCTGAGAGTAACGGGAACGAGTATTGCGTAGACGGCCGTGCTATTAAGCTTCACGTCGCTTCAGTCGATTTAACCTGATTCCAATGGTGAAATGGGCCGCTTATATAGTCAACAGCCACGACCATTTTGGCGGGTTTCGGCACGTGCGAGGCGGGAAGCGCCCTGATAGGTTTGCGCGTCCTCGCCGTTTCGCCATAGGTTCGTGCAGTTCCCGCAGCCCAGCCAATCAGCACGCTATACAGCTCTGCACTGTGCTGGCTGTGCAGCTGCACTGCGTTTTAAAATAAAGGCTTCAATATTTTCGAGAAAAGAAGTTTTACCATACAGTAGTGTCTAGCAGACGCAATACTTGTTACCGTTACTCTCAGGGAACCAAGGTTACGTTAGTAACAGTATGTTTCATGTTATGAACACAGGCCGATAACAGATCCTGCCTTTTTCCCCTTCCCTGATCTTTTGTTAAACCACATTTATATCATATTAGATTAATCATATACATTTATATCATATAAGATCAATAATTAACAAAGACAAATGGGCAACATCGTGTAGGCTATTTCATTAGGAAAAGATGATGTTTTTGGCATACTTTACATTAAAGTTTTATTAGTTAACTATTAGTTAACATGAACTAACAATGAAACATACTTCTAAAGCATTTATTAATCCAAGTTATTTACTATTATTCAAAAAATGATCTGTTAATATAACTGAGCGACCATGAACTAACAATGAACAGTTGTATTTTTTATTAAACATTAACAAATATTAAAATATTGTAACAAATGTATTGCTGTTGTTATTTAATGTTAATTAATGTTAAGTAATTGGATCTTATTGTAGAGTATCATGTTTTTAGGGTGTCCTTGTAGCTGTACAAAACTATAATTCAAGAGGAAGGATATACAGAAAACAGTAATATTTATCTCTGGTTTTTCAGCATCTTGTTTGATTTTGTGTTTTGCTTACTGACTTTTACACAGTTTTGTTTAAACATTTTTTGTTTAAAAGATTCAAATCAATTACAAGGCAGTGTATAAAACATATTCTGCATCTTTGATACAAATAACAAAGAACGATTGTAGTCGAGTTGATGTTGTATTGTTTTTTTATGCTGATGAAAATGAGGCTATGAGGGATAGACCTACAGTCTTTACAATGATACACAATGTATAATATAATATAAGATCCTAAATTAAGTGTAATTTTTACCGCTTTTTTTGTTGTTCATGTTTTTACAAAATACTTGCTGGCTGCCAGGTTGTGATCACATGACTGGCCCAATACTTCAGTGCTCACCACGTATAGCCCACTATTATTGAACATTTTATTATAATTATATATATAATTAGTGTATATATAACTTATATATATTAAAAAAAAATCCAGAAATCACAATGTATGATTTTTTTAACTATTTATTTGTATGATGCAGCTGCAAATAAGTATTTGAACACCTGAGAAAATCAATGTTAATATTTGGTACAGTAGCCTTTGTTTGCAATTACTATAATCCGGTGCTTCTCACTTCCCTCACTTCCTGCTATTGACTTCCTGTTTCGAATGGGCATGCGTCGCGTCTGAACGCGTTGTTGTCTTTGGAGCTCCATCGATTGATATATAATTCTTGATTTCTCTTTAAACTCACTTACAACGAACATTTTCTATTTTTCCTCACCTCATAGTTACAACGCGGACTGTTGAGCAGACGCATCTCAAGCCTATTAGTGATCCAACGTCGGATACTCTTATAGGTTACTCCTGTGGATCACGGCTGAGCGCGTCTTCTCCACACTCACTTACAAACAAACTTTTTTTCGCCTATCGTGCGTCTACTCTACACCTGTACCACTAAAAAGACGGATTATATCCAAGACTTCAGTCATAAATTAGTATTAATATTGATAGCATCACTGGTAGCGTCGTTGCTAACTTAACTTACTGTCCATCTGTTAAAATGGCGAATATATCAGATGTAAGTAGTCTACCTTTTGGTGCAGGTGAGGACACATTTGAGCTACACGCGTTGCAGTCTGAGCTGGAAGCTGTTGAGAAACAGATCCACGACCTTTTAGTGAGACAGGCCGAGCTGATAGACCGGCGGTTAGCTCTTGAAACATCACGCGCCGATGAACACAAATCAGTGATCAACGTTACTAACCCGCTGACTCCGACCTCGTCTACTCCGTGCGTTACTCAGCATCGGTCACGAGCGTCGAGGCCGCGATCAGCCATGGTCTCGTTTACGCCGGCTCCAACATGCCACCACGAAGCCTGGATATTTCCGCAGCGGAAGACGCGAGTCAGGTCTAGACCAAGAAAACTCTCTCCGACCCTCCCGGTTTTCGAGATATCCACACAAAACCGCTTCTCCCCTCTTCGCGAAACAGAACGCGATGCTGTGATCATCGGTGATTCCATCGTTCGACACGTACACGCTACGTTAAATAAAAGTAAGGTGCATAGTCACTGCTTTCCTGGTGCTCGTGTTTCTGAAATCGCTGCTCACGTTCCCGAGATTCTGAACGAGCGCGTCGGAACTGTGGTCCTGCACGCGGGAGGGGCCGACATCAGGCTGCGACAGACAGAGGTTCTGAAGAAAGACTTCAGGAATCTGATCGATACGGTACGCAGCACATCGCCTGATATAATGATCATTGTGTCAGGACCGCTTCCCACGTACCGACTAGGTCATGAAAAGTTTAGTAGATTATTCGCGCTAAATGAATGGTTAATGTCATGGTGCAATGAGCAGAAACTGCTCTTTGTAAATAATTGGAATCTGTTTTGGGAGCGTCCTAGGCTTTACCGTGCTGATGGCTTACACCCAAGCAGATTCGGATCGGATCTTCTGTCAGATAACATCTCCAAAATGTTAAATACCTTTTGACTAGTAACCAAAAGTTCAAATCATAGTCTCTGCTGCACCAAATTAACTGATATAAATAGTGTAGAACATTGCATAGAAACTCTGTCTATTCCTCGTTTAGTGAGATCAAATAATAATTCTACTGCAGGATCTAGAAAAAATCTAATTGTTATTAAACCAGAAAATGTTGCTATTACTAACCAAAAACAATTTCTAAAGCTAGGTCTTCTAAACATTAGATCACTCACACCTAAGGCAGTTATTGTAAATGAAATAGTCACGGATAATAGCTTCGATGTACTTTGCCTTACTGAAACTTGGCTTAAACCTAATGATTATTTCGGTCTAAATGAGTCTACTCCATTAGGATACTCCTATAAGCACGAACCCCGTCTGATTGGTCGTGGCGGCGGTGTTGCAGCGGTCTATAGAGATATTCTCAATGTTACTCAGAAAACGGGTTATAAGTTTATTTCGTTTGAAATACTTGTACTAAATGTTACGCTCTTAGATGTTAGAAAAAAATCCATATTATCTCTAGCCTTGGCTACCGTATATAGACCGCCTGGGCCTTACGCTGATTTCCTAAAAGAGTTTGCAGATTTTCTCTCAGATCTATTGGTCAATGTTGATAAAGCATTAATTGTTGGAGATTTTAACATACACGTAGATAATCCAAATGATGCGTTAGGGGCTGCGTTTATAGATTTTATTAAATTCCTTTGGGGTCAAACAAAACGTCACCGGACCAACTCATCGTCTTAATCACACACTCGATTTAATTATATCATATGGATCCGATCCAACCGATATAGATATCATTCCACAAAGTGATGATGTCACTGACCATTACTTGGTAACTTGCATATTACGTACTGCTGTAATATGTCATGCGGCGCCGCGTTTTCGACCAGGCAGAACAATCCTTCCATCCACCATAGATCATTTCTCGAGTTGCTTGTCTGATCTGTCTCAGCTGCTGCGTGAACCCAAACAAACAGATGAACTAGAAGAACTAACTAGCACTATGAGCACCATTCTCTCTAGATCGTTGGATGTTGTTGCACCCGTTAGATTAAAAAAGGTCACAGAGAAAATTAAAGCACCATGGTACAATAATACTACGCATGTTCTAAAGAGAGAAACCCGTAATTTAGAGCGTAAATGGAAACAAACTAATTTAGAGGTCTTTAGAATCGCGTGGAAAAACAGTATGTCACGTTATAAAAAGGCCCTAAAAGCGGCCAAGGCTAAGCACCTCCGCAAACTAATAGAAAACAACCAAAACAATCCTAGGTTTTTATTTAACACCGTGTGGCTAGACTAACAAATAAACAGACGTCACCCGAACAAAATATCCCGTTACAGTTTAGTAGTAATGATTTCATGAACTTCTTCACTGAGAAAATAGAAAACATCAGAACCACAATTGTAAACGTTCAATCCTCAATCGCACCTTATAATTCAGCCTCAATTATCCCCCCGCAAGAACAATTACAGTGCTTTACAACTATAGAACAAAAAGAGTTAAATAAACTTATCACTTCATCTAAAACAACAACATGTTTATTAGATCCTATACCAACTAAACTACTGAAGGAAGTGTTACCTGTAGTGGAAGAGCCTCTCCTCAATATTATTAACTCGTCTTTATCTTTAGGTCATGTTCCAAGAACATTTAAACTGGCAGTGATAAAACCTCTCATTAAGAAACCACAATTAGACCCGCATAATCTAGCAAATTATAGACCCATTTCAAATCTACCTTTTATGTCTAAAATACTAGAAAAAGTTGTGTCCACTCAACTGGGCTCTTTCTTGCAAGAAAATGATATCTATGAAAAGTTTCAGTCAGGATTCAGGCCGCATCATAGCACTGAAACTGCACTCGTTAAAATCACAAATGATTTACTCTTAGCTTCTGACCAAGGCTGCATCTCAATACTAGTTTTACTTGATCTAAGTGCTGCGTTCGATACTATAGATCACACAATACTCTTAGATCGACTACAAAATTATACTGGTGTTCAAGGACAAGCATTAAGCTGGTTTAGATCATACTTATCAGACCGCTACCATTTTGTCTATTTAAATGGAGAAAAATCGATCATAATTCCAGTAAACTATGGAGTGCCGCAGGGATCTGTGTTAGGCCCTCTGTTATTCTCAATATATATCCTGCCACTTGGAAATATTATAAGGAAACATGGAATTAGTTTCCATTGTTATGCTGATGACACTCAAATATATATTTCATCACGGCCGGATGAAAACGCTAAATTATCCAAATTGACAGAGTGTGTTAAAGATATAAAAGATTGGATGACGCGTAATTTTCTTTTATTAAATCCAGACAAGACAGAGGTGCTACTTATCGGTTCAAAAAACCGCCCACAGAACCTCTCACAATACAACTTTGACATCGTAGGATGTCCTGTTACTTTATCCTCTACAGTAAAAGACCTGGGTGTTATACTCGATTGTAACCTGTCTTTTGAAAATCATATTTCGTATGTTACAAAAACAGCCTTTTTCCACCTTAGAAACATTGCTAAGCTACGTAATATGCTATCAGTTTCTGATGCAGAAAAGTTAGTTCATGCATTCATGACCTCGAGACTAGATTACTGTAATGCTTTATTAGCCGGTTGTCCTGCATCCTCAATAAACAAGCTACAGTTAGTCCAAAATGCAGCCGCTAGAGTTCTTACTAGATCAAGAAAATATGATCATATAACACCGATTTTATCATCACTACATTGGCTACCTATAAAGTTCCGTATTAATTATAAGGTATTGCTATTGACTTATAAAGCCCTAAACAGCTTAGCTCCAGTCTATTTAACGGATCTTCTATCACCCTATAATCCATCACGCTCTTTAAGATCAATAAATTCGAGGCTTTTGGTCATACCTAGGATATCCAGATCAACCAAAGGAGGGAGAGAATTTTCGCATTTGGCTCCAAAACTCTGGAATAGCCTTCCTGATACTGTTCGTTGCTCGGACTCACTCTCCCAGTTTAAAACTAGATTAAAGACGCATCTTTTCAGCCAGGCATTCATATAATATTGTTAATCTCACAGTTTCAAACTACAATCCGGCCTCTAGTTCATAAATGCCAGAGGAGAACTGGCCCCCGACTGAGCCTGGGTTCTCCCAAGGTTTTTTTTCTCCATTAGGTCACCTGATGGAGTTTTAGGACACCATTAGGTCACTTGATGGAGTTTTTCGGTTCCTTGCCACTGTTGCCTTTGGCTTGCTCAGTTGGGGATATTTTGGGGATATTTCATTTTATTCTATCAATCAATAAATTCCACTAGAAACAAACTTTGTTGTATTATTTTATTTTAATACTGTGAAGCTGCTTTGATACAATCTGTATTGTGAAAAGCGCTATACAAATATACTTGATTTGATTTGATTTGAATTACAGAGGTCAAACGTTTCCTGTAGTTTTTCACCAGGTTTGCACACACTGCAGGAGGGATTTTGGCCCACTCCTCCACACAGATCTTCTCTAGATCAGTCAGGTTTCTGGGCTGTCGCTGAGAAACACGGAGTTTGAGCTCCCTCCAAAGATTCTCTATTGGGTTTAGGTCTGGAGACTGGCTAGGCCACGCCAGAACCTTGATATGCTTCTTACAGAGCCACTCCTTGGTTATCCTGGCTGTGTGCTTCGGGTCATTGTCATGTTGGAAGACCCAGCCTCGACCCATCTTCAATGCTCTAACTGAGGGAAGAAGGTTGTTCCCCAAAATCTTGCAATACATGGCCCCGGTCATCCTCTCCTTAATACAGTGCAGTCGCCCTGTCCCATGTGCAGAAAAACACCCCCAAAGCATGATGCTACCACCCCCATACTTCACAGTAGGGATGGTGTTCTTGAGATGGTACTCATCATTCTTCTTCCTCCAAACACGTTTAGTGGAATTATGACCAAAAAGTTCTATTTTGGTCTCATCTGACCACATGACTTTCTCCCATGACTCCTCTGGATCATCCAAATGGTCATTGGCAAACTTAAGACGGGCCTTGACATGTGCTGGTTTAAGCAGGGGAACCTTCCGTGCCATGCATGATTTCAAACCATGACGTCTTAGTGTATTACCAACAGTAACCTTGGAAACGGTGGTCCCAGCTCTTTTCAGGTCATTGACCAGCTCCTCCCGTGTAGTTTTGGGCTGATTTCTCACCTTTCTTAGGATCATTGAGACCCCACGAGGTGAGATCTTGCATGGAGCCCCAGTCCGAGGGAGATTGACAGTCATGTTTAGCTTCTTCCATTTTCTAATGATTGCTCCAACAGTGGACCTTTTTTCACCAAGCTGCTTGGCAATTTCCCCGTAGCCCTTTCCAGCCTTGTGGAGGTGTACAATTTTGTCTCTAGTGTCTTTGGACAGCTCTTTGGTCTTGGCCATGTTAGTAGTTGGATTCTTATTGATTGTATGGGGTGGACAGGTGTCTTTATGCAGCTAACGACCTCAAACAGGTGCATCAAATTTAGGATGATAAATGGAGTAGAGGTGGACATTTTAAAGGCAGACTAACAGGTCTTTGAGGGTCAGAATTCTAGCTGATAGACAGGTGTTCAAATACTTATTTGCAGCTGTATCATACAAATAAATAGTTAAAATATCATATATTGTGATTTCTGGATTTTTCTGGATTGATTTCTGTGATTTCTGGATACTTGAACATTTTGTTAGCAAAACATATTAGAAATGGAGAGATAATAAGCAGAACATTACAGATGAATTAAGTTGTCCTGCATTGTGGAAAAATACTGCAATGAGTCATGAACCAGATGCATGTTTTCATGTTTTGAATATGTTTTGAATAGACAGGATCTGCGCTAACGCTCTGTATTTTACCTTCCCTGTAATTTTATTAAACCTCATTTATATAATTTAAGAATAGTCAGTAGGTCAATAACAAAGACAAATGGGCAACATCATGTATTTCCTCAGGAAAAGATTAAATGTTTTTGGTGATGTTGCAATAAGATTGGCTTAGTTTACAACATTAGTTAACATGAACTAACAATGACAAATACTTCTAAGACATTTATTAATCTTAGTTAATTTCAACATTTACTAATACATTCAAATAAAAAAAGTTTCTGTTAATATCATTTAATTGATTTACAAAATATATTTTTTTACAATCTAAATTTATAAGAGAGAGCATGTCATGAGATCAACATAGACTGCACACTGGCTTTTCCAGTTAAACTCAACAGTTAATAATCCCTGTTTAAGGATACACATACAGAAAATAATGCTTGTCTTTGTTTTTTTAATTTTGTTTGCTTTTGCATTTTGTTTACTTTAACCTTTTTGTTTTAAACTTTAGTGTTTTTTGTTTTTAGTTAAAAGGTTCAAATGAATAACGCATAGAAGGCAGTGTATTAAACCAACTGGAAGCATTTACTTTTTATTAGTTTTGCAAGCACAAGTCTTTTTTTTAAGTTACTGTATTTATAGCTTAACAGGAATAATGTTTGACTTCAGGAAGTGACAAGTCCTTTTCGTTAAAATATTTACAGTAAATGATTTCTATGTTAATCTCTGTTTAATGGAATATATAGTACAAGCTTATTGTTTCCAAAAACAACATTTGATGTTTCAGTGAAGGAAAAGCATATTCTGCATCTTTGATAAAAAGAACACAAAGACTGAAAAATGTTTCCTGTAAATGTTCTCTCTTCAATGAAATTTTTTATCTCAGTGTTGGTCTGGAGTTCCCCTACTGGAATTTTTCCATTTTCTGACGTCAAATCACCTGAGCTCATTGTCTTTTTATTGGATGCATTTTTTCCCCTTCTGGCCAATCAGAATCTGATGATGTTTTGACCTTATATAATAAAGTGACTTGTCTGCTTTCTCTCATTCCAGATGCACTTCAAAACAGAGAAGGAAGCCAGCCAGATCATCTTCGCTTTCATTTGCTCAGATGGCGTACGGGCATGTGTTTAGCGCCGGAGCTTCATATGCACGGGTGGCGTTCAGACATGTCTTTGGCATCGGACCCAGTGCATCGCCGGCATGCAGTCACGTTTTCGGCATCGAAGCACAAGCGCGGATGGGCTTCAGACATGTCTTTGGCATCGGACCCAATGCATCGCCGGCATGCAGTCACGTTTTCGGCATTGAAGCACAAGCGCGGATGGGCTTCAGACATGTCTTTGGCATCGGACCCAGTGCACCGCCGGCATACAGCCGCGTATTCGGCATCGAAGCACAAGCGCGGATGGGGTTCAGACATGTCTTTGGCATCAGACCCAGTGCATCGCCGGCATGCAGTCACGTATTCGGCATCGAAGCACAAGCGCGGATGGGGTTCAGACATGTCTTTGGCATCGGACCCAATGCACCGCCGGCATACAGCCGCGTATTCGGCATCGAAGCACAAGCGCGGATGGGGTTCAGACATGTCTTTGGCATCAGACCCAGTGCATCGCCGGCATGCAGTCACGTATTCGGCATCGAAGCACAAGCGCGGATGGCGGTCAGACATGTCTTTTGGCATCGGACCCAATGCACCGCCGGCATACATCGCATGTTCGAAGCAATGCCGCAGGGCTATTTTTGCTGTATATGGCTCTAACTGCTGTCTATAATTTCTGATTACTTTGAAATAAATATGGTAACGATTTTTTTGTGTGTTTTTATTTACTTAAATGTGTGTACTTGACACTTCTCTGGTGTGGAAGCAAACAGACAGCCATTTGGACAGTCGCATATTCGGCATCGAAGCACATGCACTGATGGCGTTCAGACATGTCTTTGGCATCGGACCCAATGCATCGCCGGCATGCAGTCACGTATTCGGCATCGAAGCACAAGCACGGATGGCGGTCAGACATGTCTTTGGCATCGGACCCAATGCATCGCCGGCATGCAGTCACGTATTCGGCATCGAAGCACAAGCGCGGATGGCGTTCAGACATGTCTTTGGCATCGGACCCAGTGCATCGCCGGCATACAGTCACGTATTCGGCATCGAAGCACAAGCGCGGATGGGGTTCAGACATGTCTTTGGCATCGGACCCAGTGCATCGCCGGCATACAGCCGCGTATTCGGCATCGAAGCACAAGCGCGGATGGGGTTCACACATGTCTTTGGCATCGGACCCAGTGCATCGCCGGCATGCAGTCACGTTTTCGGCATCGAAGCACAAACGCGGATGGCGTTCAGACATGTCTTTGGCATCGGACCCAGTGCATCGCCGGCATACAGTCACGTATTCGGCATCGAAGCACAAGCGCGGATGGGGTTCAGACATGTCTTTGGCATCGGACCCAGTGCATCGCCGGCATACAGTCACGTATTCGGCATCGAAGCACAAGCGCGGATGGCAGTCAGACATGTCTTTTGGCATCGGACCCAGTGCATCGCCGGCATACAGCCGCGTATTCGGCATCGAAGCACAAGCGCGGATGGCGGTCAGACATGTCTTTGGCATCAGACCCAGTGCATCGCCGGCATACAGTCACGTATTCGGCATCGAAGCACAAGCGCGGATGGCAGTCAGACATGTCTTTTGGCATCGGACCCAGTGCATCGCCGGCATACATCGCATGTTCGAAAGCAATGCCGCAGGGCTATTTTTGCTGTATATGGCTCTAACTGCTGTCTATAATTTCTGATTACTTTGAAATAAATATGGTAACGATTTTTTTGTGTGTTTTTATTCACTTAAATGTGTGTACTTGACACTTCTCTGGTGTGGAAGCAAACAGACAGCCATTTGGACAGTCGCATATTCGGCATCGAAGCACATGCACTGATGGCGTTCAGACATGTCTTTGGCATCGGACCCAATGCATCGCCGGCATACAGTCACGTATTCGGCATCGAAGCACAAGCGCGGATGGCGGTCAGACATGTCTTTGGCATCGGACATACTTGACACTTCTCTGGTGTGGTCCATTTGAAAGGGGTCTTCTCTAACACGACCACATGAAGAGACATCACATTCAGCGTTGTTACTTTGTACTTGACACTTTTCTGGAGTGGAAGCAAACACAGCCATTTGGACAAACTTTTGGACAACATTTGGACAAAACGGTTTTGTTGAACTTCAGCAGAAGAAATATTCTTCAAATATTCTTCTTCCATAGTCTGCATTTATCATCAAGAGTGAAGCCTATGATGAGCGTAATGGGCTTGTTTTACAGATGGATTTCCACTGAATCCACTTCAGATTGGAAAACACCTTTGAATGGCAGTTGATGTCATTCTGTGCATAAATCATGACATTCAGGTAGGTTATTGGAGAACAGATATGAAGAAGGTAAGATTTTTTTTATCCAAAGTAAGTATTACAAGGACAATCCCTTGGTCAAGCAATTTGTGTTTAAAGAGATTGTTTATCCAAAAATGTTCTCACCCTCATGTTGTTCCAATCAGTAGTGTATGTTTTTGTCTTGATCAAATTAGTTTCATGCGGGCAGATTGAGCCAATAAAAGCCAGCCAAGAACTTTAACACCGTCACAATGCATTGAATACCTAAACGCTCTTGCTTTCCAGTACCTTCCATCAGGCTTGTAAAAATGGATGATTCACTGTTCTGGTGATTTCTGATGGGACAGAACAAAGTACAGACCAAACCGAGATGTGCCTCAATATCACAGGGAAGTATCACTGTTTGATTTCTTCATCAGTATTTCATTTACTTTAATGAACATTTGGCACATAATGTGTTTCTCAGCATGTCTAAGTGTGGTGTGTGTGTCTTGTTTCTGTTTCAGTGACGTACACTAGAAGTTTCTGTGATGGACAACGACCAGGACGCCTTGAAGAGCATTAAACAGGAAGGAGATCATCAAACCATTTCTAAATTTAATCAGAGATATTTGCTTTGATATTTTGATTTGTGTGTGTTTTCTAGCTGATATTGGGAATCTTCTGGAGCAGGTGTTTGAAGAGATTATCAGTCTCTCGCTGGTCCTGCTAAAGTTTCTACCAGCACAAGTTTGACTCGCCATTATAAAGTACTAGAAAAGCACAAGTGCACAAACCAGCTCAGACCACCCTCATGTGTCCCATCATCCTTTTCAGTCCCCAATTTACTCCCCCTTTTCACTGTCCTCAGTAAGATTCAGACCTCTATCCAACAGAATCTGACATAACTGATACAATCCAAAAAGAAAAATTGTTACAAAACACACTTCAGTACATAAGCACAATATGACTCATTCATCAGAGGTGTGTCCATCCCACTGTTATAAACCTCTAATACAAGTCTGTTCATGAATTCCCCTAAGATGACAGCACAAGCACTTCATTCAAAATTCAAGTTTAATCTTGCAAGTGTCCTTGTGCTTTAGGCTTTACAAACATTCCAACTGTAATAAGAACCAGCTGCATGTTTCATTTGTGGTGAGGATTGTTCGCGCCGCGCTGCCCATTGGGTGTCGCTAGGAAACACGTCCGCGCTGCGCTGACGAATCGACCGCGCGGCTCGGACCATTGAACCGCGCAGATGACATGTCAGCGCGGCGCGAGCTCTGTAAACCCCCGCTGTCTCGTCCCACTTTTGGTTTGTTTGGCCTCCCATACTCTTCAGCTCCGCGCAACACTCTTCATAGCGCCGCCCAGCACTCTTCAGCTCCGCGCAACACTATTCAGCTCCGCCCAACACTCTTCAGCTCCGCGCAACACTCTTCAGCTCCGCGCAACACTATTCAGCTCCGCCCAGCACTCTTCAGCTCCGCGCAACACTATTCAGCTCCGCCCAGCACTCTTCAGCTCCGCGCAACACTATTCAGCTCCGCCCAGCACTCTTCAGCTCCGCGCAACACTATTCAGCTCCGCCCAACACTCTTCAGCTCCGCGCAACACTATTCAGCTCCGCCCAACACTCTTCAGCTCCGCGCAACACTATTCAGCTCCGCCCAGCACTCTTCAGCTCCGCGCAACACTATTCAGCTCCGCCCAGCACTCTTCAGCTCCGCGCAACACTATTCAGCTCCGCCCAGCACTCTTCAGCTCCGCGCAACACTATTCAGCTCCGCCCAGCACTCTTTAGCTCCGCGCAACACTATTCAGCTCCGCCCAGCACTCTTCAGCTCCGCGCAACACTATTCAGCTCCGCCCAGCACTCTTCAGCTCCGCGCAACACTATTCAGCTCCGCCCAACACTCTTCAGCTCCGCGCAACACTATTCAGCTCCGCCCAACACTCTTCAGCTCCGCGCAACACTATTCAGCTCCGCCCAGCACTCTTCAGCTCCGCGCAACACTATTCAGCTCCGCCCAACACTCTTCAGCTCCGCGCAACACTATTCAGCTCCGCCCAGCACTCTTCAGCTCCGCGCAACACTATTCAGCTCCGCCCAGCACTCTTTAGCTCCGCGCAACACTATTCAGCTCCGCCCAGCACTCTTCAGCTCCGCGCAACACTATTCAGCTCCGCGCAACGATCAGGGCCAGGGGCCTCATGTATAAAACTTTGCGTAGATTTCATCCTTAAAGTGTGCGTACGCACATAAGGCAGAATTTGCGTACGCACAAAGGTTTTCAGATTTATAAAACCGTACGTACGCCAGAACCTGCGCAGAATTCACTTTATAAATCACAGTCAGCGGAAGATTGTGCGCACATGCTCTCCACCCTGAAATAACCATATATGGAGCTTACAACGCCTAGTTTTACTATGCAGATTCTCATCTGCATATCATTTGCATATGATTATTCATCCACGTGATAACGTTTAACGGTACAAGACACATTACATTAATAAAAATCATGTATTTGCCTATCCTTGACTTGTTTTTGAATACATAAATCAAATAGTGTAAAATACATTTAATATTTTCCACTGGCCGAATAGTATTTTTAATTGATTTATATTTTTAATGGAAATGGATAGACCTTGTGCATTATTTGCACAAAACTATTTTCTCAGACAATCTGGTATTATTATCATGATAAGCAATTATCTCTGTGGTTAAAACATTAAAACACAGCACGCTACAGGAAACGTGTTCAAAAACATCGCATCCACAACAAATATTTCTATTGACTGAATTTGAATATAAAAAATGTTGTAACTTCTCAGTATTGATTTCATGTTTATGTGTTCTCCATTAATTTTAATGGCATATTTAATCTAAATGTTTATATCAGAAGTAAAACATAGTTTAAATCATTATTTTATTTATTTAAACTGTTATTTGCGTCAGTTTCACTAAACGGCCCAACGCGCTCGCTGGCGCGGACATTTAAGAAGGGATGGATATTTGCTTCAAGTGACAGGCTTGGTGAGTGAAATTATATTTGTATTATCTTGTATTTCTTTAGATTTTCTGTCTAAAAGTGATCTTCTGCAAGACACCAGTGCAGAGCTATAATGAAATAGAGTCCAAATTTTATTAAAATCAATGAATCCATCAAACTCCATCATAATCATATCATAATGATAATTCAGGTTGATGCAATTTGATTTATTGGGTGATGTAATAGGATAATTTAGAAGTTTTTCATTTTAAATAGTTATTGCTATTTGGGCCAGTTGGTGTCGCCAAAACACATACTCTTCTAAAAGAGTGCGTACGCACGGTCAAGAGCATCCTTACGGTGCGCACTTATTTACGCCAAGTTTATTTTTTATAAATCCCGATATGTGCGTGGAAAAATGCCTACGCATATTTCTATGCCCATTTTGTGCGTACGCAACGTTTATACATCAGGCCCCTGCTCTCTATATAAGCAGGTCATTCTGCCATTGGAAATCAGATCGTTCGCCTTCAGCAACGATCTCCATCTCTTCGCCGACACTCTCCGAGACCTCAAGGAGAAGCCTTTTCACCGTGAACGAAACCGGACAAACAGATTCAGCGCGACCAGCTCAGCTGAGGTCTTGACTCACTCCGACACTCGGCGCACTGCACGTAGCTGATCCAGCGATCTCCCCGCGGCTGTCCGGTGATAACACTGAGCTCAATATGCCATTACTTGGTACTACAACCACCACACTAACCCGGCCAGCCTTGTCTTCTCCAAGGCTACGGCTGTACGGACAACTTTTGTTGAAAGCGTTCATGATTGCTTCAGGTACACTACACTTGGCTGAAATGTTCTCAACTGTGTTTACATGGATACATCTGACTTCAGCTGTGTACCAAATTGGATCCGGTGTAACATCTTTGATTCGGGAGATCAACGAATATCAGCGCTTGACCAAAGCAGATCAACAAGCTGATCACAACATAATGCTGTGTGATCCAGGCAGTCGAGGATTCTGATGAAAAGGAAAATGAATAATCAACGAATGAAAAGAAAAATGATTAATAAAAAATGAATAAAAAAATTGACACTTATTTAGTGTGTAGTGTTTTTATGTACTCAAGTGACTGTACGTGACACTTCTCTTCATTGCTCCGCGCAACGAGTGTGTCCGAGACCGGGTGTGTCCGACTCGGCGGGCTTTCATAGCTCCGCGCAACGAGCAGGGCCAGCTCTCTATATAAGCAGGTCATTCTGCCATTGGAAATCAGATCGTTCGCCTTCAGCAACGATCTCCTTCTCTTCGCCGAGACTCTCCGAGACCTCAAGGAGAAGCATTTTCACCACGGACGAAACCATCGCAGCGGACAAACAGATTCAGCGCGACCAGCTCAGCTGAGGTCTTGACTCACTCCGACACTCGGCGCACTGCACACAAGCTGATCCAGCGATCTCCCCGCGGCTGTCCGGTGATAACACTGAGCTCACTATGCCTTTACTTGGCACTACAACCACCACACTAACCCGGCCAGCCTTGTCTTTTTCAAAGATACAGCAGTGGTTTACCTGTGTCAGTGGTTTGTTTTCAGCTGGATTTCAATCCTTGTCTTCTCCAAAGCTATGGCTGTACGAACAACTTTTGTTGACAGCTTTCATGATTGCTTCAGGTACACTACACTTGGTTGAAATGTTCTCAACTGGGTTTAGATTGAGACACCTGACTTCTGCTGTGTACCTAATTGTATCCGGTGTAACATCTTTGATTCAGGAGATCAGCGAATATCAACGCTTGACCAAAGCAGATCAACAAGTTGATGACAACATAATGCTGTGAGATCCAGGCAGTGGAGGATTCTGATGAAAAAGGAAAATTAATAATCAACGAATGAAAAGAAGAAAAAAAAAAAAAAAAAAGAGAAAAGAAACTGCATTTCACTGCAAATATTTCCCTCCCTCACAATGGCTCTTATGCTGACATCTCGTCTCATATTGAGACTACCTTCTTAACGATACGTTCAGTCAGTCTGCAGTTTCTTCTGTGATTAATCCAGTGTTAAGTTTGAATATTTATGGAAAACTGTGAAAAGGGCAAAAAGGTAGGTTTAATGCATTCATAGAACAGATGATATGATGGTAAGTAGAATAAGAATGTAAGATGATTTTATCCAAAGCAATTTCAACAACAGTATTTCATTAACTTTAATGAACATTTGGCCCATGATGTGTTTCTCAGCATTAATGAGTGAGGTGTGTGTGTCTTGTTTCTGTTTCAGTGACGTACATCAGGAACACTAGAAGCTTCTGTAATGGACAACGACCAACAACGAGTTTGACTCACCAATATCTCAGCCATTATATTAGAAAAGCACAAGTGCACAAACCAGCTCAGACCACCCTCATGTGTCCCATCATCCTTTTCAGTCCCTCATTTACTCTCCATTTTCACTGTCCTCAGATTCAGTCCACTACATCCAACAGAATCTGACTTTACAGATACAATCCTCCAAGAAAGATTGTTACAAAACACACTTCAGTGACAAGCACAAAATGCCATGACACGCTCAATATATGATGTCTCATTATGAGAAACTGTAATACAGGTCTGTTTATTTCCATATATCCTCATGCAGAATCCATCAGTAGACAAACACTCCCGCCTGTGTCAACACAAGCACTACACAACTTTTGTTCATTTAGCTCATGTTCTACGAGCCTCTCCTGTTTCCCTCAGATCATTGCTGGCCCTCTTCTTTTTATTCATTTCTTCTTTTTCCTCTTCCATTCCTGCCATCACTGAAAGCACCATCGACTGTATACGACTGTAGTCGAGTTGATGACGTATTGTTTTTTATGCAGATAAAAATGAGGCTATACGGGATAGACCTACAGTCTTTACAATGGCACACAATCTATAAAGGTCCTAGATCAAGTGCCATTTTTACAACTTTCTAACTTTTTTGAGGAAAATATGTTTAATCAGATAAACTATTGCCATGATGTGAAACTACAGTACATTCCACCGAACACAATGTAGTTCAGTCACTCACAGCCTATAAAGTATATTCCTGATGAAAACAAAGTCTGAATACAGACAAATCTGAGCTGGTCTTCCAGCCTGATCACAGTTAGTTTAGCAGGCTGTGGTTTCAGAGGAGTTTAGGCCCTTCTTTACATAGTCAGACTGATCTAAGATGGTCAGTCTGATCAACCAGCTAAAACCAGATCAGCCAACCATGAGTCAGTAAGTTAGTTGAGTAGTGATAACATGTTTTGGTGTTAACAAAGTTAACAAAGTATTTGCAAAATGAGTTTTTCAAGTACTAGAAGTGAGATGGCTCCTCTTGAGGCTGGATGAATTTACTGCATTTAAAGATATGTTCATCCTGCAGTGTTTTCTGTCAGACTGTAAACAGTTGGTCATCAGAGTTGTGATCTGGGTCTCATATCAGAGGATCTACAGACTAACATTCATTATTTACATCTGAAGTGTTTCCCTGCAGTTCTGAGGGAGTCTTGTCTTTATTAGATCTGTGAACTCTTGACTAGTTTACTTGCTGATTGTAGAAAAAAAAAGAGTAATGCTGCATTAAAGGGATAGTTCACCCAAATATGAAAATATGTCATTATTTTCCCACCTTCATGTCATTCCAATCCGGTATGATTTATTCTGTGGACCCAAAATTATATATTTTGAAGACTCCATTGTCTTTTATTTTTTGGAATCTCTTTTTTTGTGGTCCACAGTCACACAGGTATGACATGAGGGTGAGTAAATGATGAAATATATATAGTACTTATAGATTTTAAACAGTAAAATCTGTTTAAAATGATGTCCAGTTGCATGAGATGAAGATGGTCACATTTGTGAAAGCTGTTTTATTTTCCAGACAGCTGATGCCTCATGAGAGCCGACGACTGCCTGCTTTATCTGCGGTAATCTTCATGTCATTGAACATTCTCCATTGGGAATAAATTCATCATAATTAAAACCCAATAACGCATTCTTATAATCTTATCTTTTGTCCTGTATATTGTCTTAAACTACACAGCTCAGGATAGTCACTGTGTTTGAGAGCGTCTGTGTTCTAGTGATGTCATCAGCCAATCATGATGTCATTTTCCTGCAGCTCCAGTCATTAGTCACATGACATTTACAGCTCAGGTGATTGGCTGAAAAACAGCTGAATCCAGAACTGAGCGATCATGAGAAAATATGGCAGATTTCAAATCTCATACACTTTACAAACAATTTGACCCAATGTACAGATAATATAAAATAATTTTCCATATTGATTTGAACAGGTGTTTTACAAGTCTTTTGAATCTCGTTGTATTAAGTTTTAGGATTAAAGGGAATGTCCGTAAACATAACGAATAATGTCCTGGCAGAAAATTAAGTAAAAATTACCTTTTTTTCTTCTGTATAGCAGAAAAGTGCCTATAGCTGCCATACCATTTCTTTTAAATAAATAAATAAATAAATAGGCAAGGCAAGGCAAGTTTATTTATATAGCACATTTCATACACAGTGGCAATTCAAAGTGCTTTACATAGAAGAAATTTAAATAATAAAAAGAAATAAGAATAATTAAAACAGTTTAGAAAAATAAAAAATATAAAATACAGTACAGTACAAACATAAAATAAATAAATAAATAAATCTTTTCTGATTGGTTTATCCAATTTTAGCTTTATTAGCTGGTGTTTTATGTAATGTAGATTTATGCTGTTACTCCTGGACTCATGTTGTTTAAATGTGTTTCATCACTTACTGAAGCAGCTTCATGTGTGATCATGACCTGCACGTGTCTCCAGAATGTGTGTGTGAAGTGTGGTGGCAAACAAAATTATATCACTGAATAAGAGACAAACATTTCCAATTGTCTTTGATGAGGTTTATTTTCCTGCAAGAAAAGGCCAGCACTCATACAGTCACACAGAGTGATTATAGAGTGACAGTGAAGGGAGGGCATCCTTTCTCCTTTATAGTCTTGACTGCCAGAATGTTTTCTTTCTAAGCCAATGATGATATTTTCAGCCAAATGTGGAACATTCTTAGACTTGTTCATCATATTTCATCCTTGAGTGGAGACCCTCCTGTCAACGTACCAACACTTTTTACCATTCCATTACAATTCCATATTAGAATAAGGTGTGTGTGTGCTCTTTTACTGTCATATGATGGTCACATCTTAAAGATAACATTTCTTCCACAGAAGTTTCAGCTCAAAACCCCCACAGATCATTTATTATAGCTTGTCAAATTTGCCCCCTTTTTGTGTGTGTCTCTGTGTCCCTTTAAATGCAAATGAACTGCTTCTCTCCGCCCCCTTTCCAGAAGAGGGCGGAGCCTTTACAGTAGTGGTTCTCAACGGGGGCGTTCAGAGAACAATGGGGGGCGTTGGAAGCAAGATTTTTGGAAGGGGGGCATTCAGGTGTTAATGGGGGGCGTTCACAAGTTTAAATATATAACGCAAATTTTTGTTCATTTACTTTTGTTCATTTTAAGCATTTAGTAATTTAGTTGTAAACACTATAAGTGGGCTATTTAAAAAGTGTTAGGACTATGTTTTTGTTAAATTATGTTGTAAAACATATGCGCAGAGTGTGATATCATATTGTGTGTGCACACGCGTCTATGGTGCGCGTAAAAGAATACCTCAGCAGCGCTCAAAAAAAAAAAAAAAAAAAACATTCGTCCGCACCCGCTCTAATCCTGACCGCAAGTCCACCGTCAGTGTTGTAGGTAGGTACTAGGCAGGTTTTTTTTTGTGTTCATTTCTATTGCATTACGATTGAAAGCAGTATCAATAATGTCAAAAATATGATGTGCAGTCAAGTTCGGGTGTGTGTATGCTGTGAGTGTTCTCAGTTCTCACCAATACGCTTGTTGTGATTCGCGGAGTTTTGACAAGTTGTATTTTGACGACTTGATATTATTTCTTATTCAAAAGTTTAGAATCCCTAACATTCTAAAATCTTCCAGTTTAATGCAACATGTAGCCTATCGTTACTTTTGCAACGATTCTATTATTTTTCCAGTCATAGACCAGCGCTCATGCACTGACTACAATCCAGCGCTGAGAAGAATCAGCATTCACGAGCTCAAAAATGTGTTTCGCGCTGACAACAATCCGGTGGTGCCTAGAATCACGCAGCGGAGGAATGAAAAAAGTTGACAAGCCATTAAAAAGTATAATGACAAATTGATGGATAATTTAAATATATTCTGCAATCACATTTTGGTAATGTATTCATTCCGCCATCACATCTGAGCACGAAATGCTGCTCGGGTAGTTTCAAGATATACAAATAATTAATAATACAATAATAATTGAATTGTTCATATGTGTTTAATCTTGTTAGAAGATTTTTTTTACTGATTATGAACACAAATTAATCACGACAAACCAAATTAATTGTAATTACCATTGATGACAACAACCAAGGTATTTTAGGCCTACAATTCTAACATAATTTTTCATGAAAAATCATGATTGTATTTATTTATTTTTCGAAAGTAAGGTTAATGTAAGCAGCTTCTTGCAATACTCTCCTAAATGCATAATTAAACCTAAGTGCAAACATTACTGCTTTAATGACCATCCTTTATTTTTCAGTGCATTTGTTTTACAATATATGGCTATTACTGTCATGGATTAATATTATAACTATTATTATGTAGTAGTGTAATGTAGACATACACAACTAAAAGAGGTTTGAATTTTTCTTTAATTTGCACAGTGAATATGGATTGGCGCTTTTAATTTTGAACTCTCAAAGTGCACCAGATTGATGAATTAAACATTAAAATGCACAAAATTTTGTTACGGGGGGGCATGCCCACGAACCCCCCTAGAAGGCCTGAGGTCAACCCACCAAAGATTAACCAAAAATCATGTGAGAAAAACTTGTATTGCTATGCCAATGCAGTTTATAGCTTGTTTTTTGGATTAATCACTGTGGAGTGTAGTTCCATTGTATTAAAATTCAATTTTGCACTTATTTCATCTGTTAACTCTCATTCGTTCCTGGTCGCTCATTAGTTTGAGGGTGGGGGGCGTTCAGGGACCTGGATATTGGATAAGGGGGCGCTGGCCCAAAAAAGGTTGAGAACCACTGCTTTACAGCGTGCTTGGCAACAGCAAAACTGGAGAATCTCACACAGCCAAAATGTCAGAAACTGTCGGTAGCGGTGTTCGGCTTTACATGTTTGAACCGGAGTCGGACAATGATGGAGAGACTCGGGAACACCTTTTAGAATGCAACTGGGCGTTTCTGAATGGTTAGTGGATACATTTATGTAGTTGTTGTGGAGAACTTTTGTGCAAATTCAGTGTTGAACTGACCCTCGTTTGTGAAGCAGTCCGGCATAATAAAAAGATTTGTGCAAAAATATAAATCTTAACGACTTACTTCTGCACATTTCCTTCATAAATAAAATGTATTTCATCGGATTATAAAAAAAAGGAGTTGGTGGATTTGTACAATTATAGGCTGGTTGTTTACACACTCTGGACACACATCTGAGTTCAAACACCTCATTAAAGTGAATTTTGCATAATAGATCCCCTTTAAATAATAGCCTTGCATTTAACTAACTTTGAACACAAAGCTTTAGACAAGAATCAGGGAGAGAGAGAGAGAGAAAAACAATCAGTGCAGCGACGTCCAGAAAACAGGTTTGGTCTCTCTATGTAAATTCTAGAAATGGAAAGAAAGAAAGAATATTTAAAGGGGTCATATAATGCCATTTTTGTACAAGCTAATATGATTCTTTAGAGTCTAAATGAAAAGTTTGTAATATACTTTAATTAAAAATTCTCATTAGTATTGTAAGAAAACACTCATTTTACCTGGTCAAAAACAGCTCTGTTTTCAGCACGCCGTTTAAGTGCATGTGTCTTTAAATGATAATGAGCTTTGCTCACCCCGCCCCTCTGTTCTGTGCGTACACCGTAACACAATAACACAATAACCATAATGCGTTGTTCATTATAAACGTGGGATTATGAATTATATTGAGAACGTCGTACATAGAAAACATGCTGTAATGTACCCTGAGTGTAAACAGCCGCATTCATCGTGAAGCGTGCAGCAAGCGATTTGCAAAGATTAATATAAATATTAATATAAAGGTTAATAAAACGTTACACTCACTTCAGTTCTTCTGGAGGTTCAGCAGAAACACGAATAGTTGGTACCGATCCTTTTTTCAGGAGCAGCTTCAGCAAAACCAGCTTTATAATGTTACTGACCCTCGTTTGTAAAGCAGTCTGGTGTGTGAAATGATTCACGCAAACATGAAAGCATTGACGTTGATCGTGGGGAATATTCCCTTCGAAAACAAACTCAGCCACTGCGTCTTCAGCGGTTCTGATTTAGGAACATCAAAATGATGCTGTGTTCGTTATTACACCCAAGAACAGAACACCACAATCGCTTAGACGCCATTCTGCTCAGACAGTGCTCCAGCGTATCAACAATGACTGCACGGACTATGATTGACAGCTCGCTCCCGAGCGAGGGTGGGTCTGTGTTGAAACGCTGCTGTCAATCAACAATCGTGGGAGGGGCATCCGACCATGTGACGTCACACAGTTGAACAGCTTTATTTGAGAGAGGGGAAAACATATAAGAAGATAAAATAGAAAACACTGGATGGATTTTTATCATTTTATGATACACATTTCAGTACAATCAACTTGTGCATGTACCATTATATGACCCCTTTAAGAAATCTTGATAATAGGGTGAATTAGTCACAATGTTGTCACGAATTTAAGATTATTGAGTGTATTTCGAATCAGAGTGTTTTGCACAGAAGATTCGCTCATTGTATTTCCTCGTGTTGACTCAGGTTCCTTCAAGTTGACTAAAAGCTTGTTCACCAACCGGATTTTTTACCTCAGTCACTACATCTCAGTTGCAGAGCACCAGATACAGGTGAGTTTTCACTGCAATCTTTGGGAATTCTTAAAATTAACTATCAATTTGAATTGATGGGGTAGAATAAGTAACTTTTATCTGTACTTTTAAATGTGACTGTTTTTATTAAAATTGGAAATGTGATTGACACTGCATGTTTCAGTGATGCGTGTTTGAGTCACTTGTAATTTGAGAACACATTTCAACCATCTTCCTAAATTCATCATGTGAATCGTTTATAAACCTGTTGTCTGAAGTTTTAGGCATTTAAGCAAAAATATTAAAGGGTTAGTTCACCCAAAAATGAAAATTCTGTCATGCATTTAATAATTTCTTCTAAAATAATTCTGTAATTACTCACCCTCATGTTGTTCCAACCTCTTCATCTCCGGAACACAAATTAAGATATTTTTTATTAAATATGTGAGCTGTCTCACTCCTCCATAGGCTTCTAGGCAATTTCATTCTGCCGGTCCAGAAAAGTTAGTACAAACATTGTTAAAATTGTCCAAGTGACACAGTGGCTCAACCTTAAGTTTATCAAGCGATGAGAATACTTTTTGTGCGCAAAAAACAACAACAACAAAAAAACATCACAGCGGAAGAAACAGATTCAGCGCGACCAGCTCAGCTGAGGACTTGACTCACTCCGACACTCGGCGCACTGCACGCAAGCTGATCCAGCGATCTCCCCGCGGCTGTCCGGTGATAACACTGAGCTCAATATGCCTTTACTTCGCACTACAACCACCACACTAACCCGACCAGCTTTATCCTTTTCAAAGATACAGCAGTTGACTCACTAACCCTAATCCTAACCCTAACCAACCACCCGGAACACCCTAGCAACCACTCACAACACCTTAGCAACAGCAGTTAAACACCTTAGAAACCACATATAAACACCTTAGCAACCACCAAGAACACCCTAGCAACCACCCAGACCACCCTAGAAACCACCCAGAACAACTTAGCAACCACCCACAACACCTTAGCAACATCTTCTTTTGGGTCCACAGAAGAAATCATATCATATTGGAATGACTTGAAGGTGGGAAAATAATGAAAGAATTTGGGCGAACTATCCCTTTAATGCAACATTACTCCTTTTTTCTACAATCAGGAAGTTAACTAGACAAGTGTTCACGGATCTAATAAAGACAAGACTCCCTCAGAACTGCAGGGAAAGCCTTCAAATGTAAATAATGAATGTTAGTCTGTAGATCCTCTGATATGAGACCCAGATCACAACTCTGATGACCAACTGTTTACAGTCTGACATAAAACACTGCAGGATGAACATATCTTTAAATGCAGTAAATTCATCCAGCCTCAAGAGGAGCCATCTCACTTCTAGTCCTTGAAAAACTCATGTAGCAAAACATGTTACTACTAACTTATTGGAAGGGTTTCAAGAATAAAGTATAAGGCTTGTTTACAAATATGACACAAATTGCAATGAGATTAAATCTGACTCTTCTCCCCAGTTTCACAGACAATTAAGACTAGTCCCAGACTAAAATGTATGTTTGAGCGTTTTTTACTGAAAGCAACTTGCACTGGTATATCTTAAAATATGTCACTGCCATTGTTTAGTCTCGAGATGCACACCAGTAATGTCTTTTTCTATGTCCTAATTGAACTAAGGTCTAATCCTGGCTTAATCTAAACTCTGTCTGTGAAACCAGGCCTCAGATTATTGTGATGATGTGGTGGGAATGACTCATGGTTGGCTGGTTTAAGCCGTTTTGTTTTCAACATGAATACATTTTACTGGTCTACTGTCTAAGCACTAACCAGAGAACAGGACAGTCAACCAGAGATGGGCATAAATACATGGAAATGTATTTAAAATACAAAAACAGTATTTTGAAAATACACAAATTACATCTGAAATTGGCCATGCAGGTATAGGTCACAGTGAATAAAGAAACTACAGAGGCCTACTGACTTTACATTCCTAACCTCATCTCTGCCCTCTCTGTCTTTCTTTCTTTCTTTCTTTCTTTCTTACTTTTGGTGAGCACTATTAAAAAATTCATTCTGTATGTAAAACTGTGGGAACATTTTCTGCTATCTAGCAAAGAATATGGATGGGCAATATGACCGAAATCTCAATTTTACTTCACAGTAACAATATCATGGTTTCACAATTCTCAATATCAGTTTTGATTCCACAGCATAAACTGAATTTCAAACTCTTTTGAGGTTTTGCTGTTTTGTTGTTGTTGCAGGTAGTCCAATGCTTTTTAAGTAATTTTATGTTGATTTTATATAAAGTTTATTTGTTTCTATAAGTTTATTAAAAATAGAAAGTGTATCTAAAATGTAAAATTAGAATGAATTTAGATTCATTTGACACTATTTACCCCTTTTTGATTTTTTTTTTTATGTACAATAAAACTAAAAGCTGAAGATGTTTGTGGTGTATCATTCATCAGTGTTTGTTTTTCCACTCCAACGTTCTAGTAAAGCCCACTAAAAGCTGTACGGATAAATTTACCCCACAAATAGGCCCATCTATGTAAACAATTTAGAAAAAGTTCCATCAATTCACACTTAATATCATCGCTATCATATGTAGTGTCATATCACCCAGCCCTAACATGCAGTGATGCTATAAACACATCTGACAAGCTAGTTGATAAAAATCAACAACCGGTCAAGACTGATTGGCTAACGCTATTTTCCCACTTGTCTGTGCTCTTTTATTCTTTCATGTTAACTGAAGTGAATAATGCACTATTTTAACTTTAATCAACAAGTAGAATTGATCATGACATTCTCACCTTATTCCAAAAAAAAAAAATCGCTGATCTAATGCTGAGCTAGTGAATGTCTGAACTAGTTGATGCACTAAATCAGTACCCTGATAAAGAGGTTGACTGGCAAAAAGTATTTTATGTATTTTGAACATTTTTGATTTTTCCAAAGGCTTTAAAATGCAAAATGCAAAATAGTATTTTGTATTTCTAATACTTATTTGAAATGCATGTATCTGAAATACTGCCCATCCCTGCAGTCAACATGAATGACAGGATTGAAAGTGAGGCTGTGAGCGACTGAACTACATTGTGGATGTAGTGGATTACTGTACAACATGCCAATAGTTTATCTGACAAAAAAAAAAAAAAAACTAAATGTAAACCCAAAAAAATCATTAATTTTTCTTTGAAAGTTGTAAAAATGACACGTAATTTAGGACCTTATATTATACATTGTGTACCATTGTAAAGACTGTGGGTCTATCCCTCATAGCCTCATTTTCATCTGCATAAAAAAACAATACGTCATCAACTCGACTACAGTCGTATACAGTTGATGGTGCTTTCAGTGATGGCAGGAATGGAAGAGGAAAAAGAAGAAATGAATAAAAGAAGAGGGCCAGCAATGATCTGAGGGAAACAGGAGAGGCTCGTAGAACACCAGCTATAATGAACAAAAGTTGTGTAGTGCTTGTGTTGAACAGGCGGGAGTGTTTGTCTACTGATGGATTCTGCATGAGGATTTATGAAAATAAACAGACCTTTATTACAGTTTCTCATAATGAGACGCATCATATATTGAGCGTGTCATGGCATTTTGTGCTTGTCACTGAAGTGTGTTTTGTAACAATCTTTCTTGGAGGATTGTATCAGTAATGTCAGATTCTGTTGGATGTAGTGGACTGAATCTGAGGACAGTGATAATGGAGAGTAAATGAGGGACTGAAGAGGATGATGGGATACATGAGGGTGATTGAGCTGGTTTGTGTACTTGTGCTTTTCTAATATAATGGCTGAGATATTGGAGAGTCAAACTCGATGTTGGTCGTTGTCCATCACAGAAGCTTCTAGTGTTCCTGATGTACGTCACTGAAACAGAAACAAGACACACACACCTCACTCATTAATGCCGAGAAACACATCATGTGCCAAATGTTCATTAAAGTCAATGAAATACTGTTGTTGAAATAAAACTGCAGTCTTACTTCCCCTTGATAGCGAGTGATGGATCTGGGTTTGCTGAATGGGGTCTTTTGTTCCACAGAAGAAAGTTGCAAAATGCTTTGGATAAAATCATCTTACCTTCTAACTTACCATCATATCATCTGTTCTCTGAATGCATTAAACCTACTTTTTTGCCTTTTACAAAGTTTTCCATAAATATTCAGACTTAACACTGGATTAATCACAGAAGAAACTGCAGACTGACTGAACGTATCGTTAAGAAGGTAGTCTCAATACGAGACAAGATGTCAGCATAAGAGCCATTGTGAGGGAAGGAAATATTTGCAGTGAAATGCAGTTTCTTTTCCCTTTTACGTCAATCTGAACGGCCCAAGAACTGACAGGCAAGAGAACTTTCTGGAAAACAGTCCCATCACAATCCTCATGGGCCTCGCTCTAGAAGATGATAGATGCAAACTGAAGGATCTTCTCTCTTCTGTTGAACTTCAGCGATACTGAAGTTTGTTCAAACGGCTGTAGTTTCTGATGCCAGTTTCCATTTAGACATCCAGACGACCGCTGTCAACTGGACCGCACCAGAGAGTGTCACGTACAGTCATTTGAGTACATAAAAACACTAAACACTAAATAAGAGTCAATTTTTTTATTTATTTTTCTTCTTTTCATTCGTTGATTATTCATTTTCCTTTTTCATCAGAATCCGTCCCGGAAAGGCGTCCCGTCAATTTGCCTGATGACAGTTCTAAATGATTGCGCTGGCTCAAACTCACTGATCAACTGCTGCGGTCGGGTTGCTGTGGCCACGTTGCTTGGCAACGCCTGTATACGGGAGATATTAAATAGTGCGCTCGACTTAATAAATATAAACCCTCACTATTTTTACTCTAAAACAGATTAAAGTATTATTAATTGATTAAATATTTCTTTCTTTCGTAAGTAACCATGGTATAAGCGGGTTAATGCCCTTCGAGGTGTCCATTATCAGGTTTTAATGGACTTCGGCGGAGGCAACCGTCCTCCGCGCCTCGCCGTCGTCCATTAAAACCTGATAATGGACACCTCGTCGGGCATTAACCCTTACTTAATTTTCCCTTTTCATCAGAATCCTCGACTGCCAGGATCTCACACAGCATTATGTTGTCATCAACTTGTAGAGCTGCTTCGGTCAAGCGCTGAGTCAGGTGTCTCAATCTAAACCCAGTTGAGAACATTTCAACCAAGTGTAGTGTACCTGAAGCAATCATGAAAGCTGTCAACAAAAGTTGTTCGTAGGCTACAGCCATAGCTTTGGAGAAGACAAGGCTGGTCGGGTTAGTGTGGTGGTTGTAGTGCCAAGTAATGGCATATTGAGCTCAGTGTTATTACCGGACAGCCGCGGGGAGATCGCTGGATCAGCTTGCGTGCAGTGCGCCGAGTGTCGGAGTGAGTCAAGTCCTCAGCTGAGCTGGTCGCGCTGAATCTGTTTGTCCGCTGCGATGGTTTCGTCCGTGGTTAAAAGCTAGGCTTCTCCTTAAGGTATCGGAGAGTCTCGGCGAAGAGATGGAGATCGTTGCTGAAGGCGAACGATCTGATTTCCAATGGCAGAATGACCTGCTTATATTCACCTTATTCCGGAAGTAGCACTGGGTGGCGCCATCCGCGTAATCTCACTTCCTGGTTTAGCTACTTAGCGCTTTGTTTGCCCTGGTCCAATCTGTTATCTGTCTTGATACAAGTAGATAGACTATAATATTATAGCCAAATGCGTTGGCCTATGGTTATTAACAACTGCTGCAACGTACTAAAGTACATTTCACTTGAAGCTTTTGAAACAATGCCACAATCAAATTATTTAATAGCTGTGTCTTTCTAATAGCTATTACTTAGTTATGAAGATGTGCACAAACACTACTACATGTAAAGTTTGAAACATTATTACACCACAGTTTGTTTGCTTAATCACCCGATACATTTGCCAACAGATGAGAAAAAAATAGCCACGAACTGGTGTAGAAAGAAAGTAGAGCCTCAACAAGAGGGTAACGTTAGCTTAGCTAACTGCAATTTCTTATGGTTTGATCTCTAATGGCTGTAAAATAAATCCAGCGACTGAATTCTAGAGGACCATAGCTTTCAAACAAGGTATAGCATGTGTATGTGTCCTGTAGTGAGACCATTACAACATTAGATGTTTGTGGCTAATGTAGGCTAAACACTACACATCGGCCGGGCTGCGATCAGACAGGCAGACGGGTCATATAAACACCTAAAAGTCGTTTAAAAATTACCCCGAGAAACAGTGCATTGCTGTGCTGTTGGTACACACGTACATAGCACATTTGGCACAAATTAGCTTATCTTATGTGACATTTTATCAGTGAGACTTCTCTGCAGTTCTCCTCGAAATTGAATGAGGGTCCGCTAAACCGGAAGTTGGTTAACAACGGAAGTACTGGAAAGAAGTAAAAGTGGGCGGGGCGGAATAAGGTGAATAGAGAGCTGGCCCTGCTCGTTGCGCGGAGCTAAATAGTGTTGCGCGAAGCTATTAAAGCCCGCCGAGTCGGACACACTCGGTGTCTCTCTCGCACTGTCTCTCGCTCAGCAGGCAGTCGTCGGCTCTCATGAGGCATCAGCTGTCTGGAAGATAAAACAGCTTTCACAAATGTGACCATCTTCATCTCATATGAGCGGACATCATTTTAAACAGATTTTACATACAGTACAGGCCAAAAGTTTGGAAACATTACTATTTTTAATGTTTTTGAAAGAAGTTTCTTCTGCTCATCAAGCCTGCATTTATTTGATCGAAAAGAAAATTTACAGAAAAAAAAATTAATATTGTGATATATTATTACAATTTAAAATAATTGGTTTTCAATTTATTATGCTTTAAATCAGTGGTTCTCAACCTCTCCTGCAGGGGCCCCCTGTCAGGCCATGTTTCTGTTTTAACCCTGAAATGGCACACCTGATTCAATTAATGAGTAGTTATTAGAGTAGGAATTTGTCAATTAGTCAACTACTCATTAAGCCTTTAATTAACTGAATCAGGTGTGCCATTTCAGGGTTAAAACAGAAACATGGCCTGTCAGGGGGCCCCTGCAGGAGAGGTTGAGAACCACTGCTTTAAATTATCATTTATTTCTGTGATGCAAAGCTGAATTTTCAGCATCATTAATCCAGTCTATCACGTGATCCTTTAGAAATCATTCTAATATTCTGATTTATTATGAGTGTTGGAAACAGTAACTTCGAGACCGAGTGTGTCTTACTCGGCGGGCTTCAGCTCCGCGCAACACTCTTCATAGCGCCGCCCAACACTCAACAAGTTGATCACAACATAATGCTGTGAGATCCAGGCAGTCGAGGATTCTGATGAAAAAGGAAAATTATTGATCAATAACGAATGAAAAGAAAAATTATTAATAAAAATAAAATAAAATAAATTGAGACTTATTTAGTGTTTAGTGTTTTTATGTATTCAAATGACTGAATGTGACAGTTCTCTGGTGCGGCCCAGTTGACAGCGGTCGTCTGATGTCCATGGAAACTGGCACTCGGTCTCTCTCGCGCTCTCGGAAACACTCGGAAAGCTATGATTTATTTATTTTTTATTTATTTATTTTTTGCGCAAAGCTATTACAGGTATTTTTTTGCAGAGAGCTATGAAAGGTGTTTTTTTGCGGAGAGCTATGAAAGCTCGCCGAAGGGCCAGCTCTCTATATAAGCAGGTCATTCTGCCATTGGAAATCAGATCGTTCACCTTCAGCAACGATCTCCATCTCTTCGTCGACACTCTCCGAGACCTCAAGGAGAAGCCTTTTCACCACGGACGAAACCATCGCAGCGGACAAACAGATTCAGCGCGACCAGCTCAGCTGAGGACTTGACTCACTCCGACACTCGGCGCACTGCACACAAGCTGATCCAGCGATCTCCCCGCGGCTGTCCGGTGATAACACTGAGCTCAATATGCCTTTACTCGGCACTACAACCACCACACTAACCCGGCCAGCCTTGTCTTTTTCAAAGATACAGCAGTGGTTTACCTGTGTCAGTGGTTTGTTTTCAGCTTTATTTCAATCCTTGTCTTCTCCAAAGCTACGGCTGTACGCACAACTTATGTTGAGAATGTTCATGATTGCTTCAGGTATACTACACTTGGCTGAAATGTTCTCAACTGGGTTTACATGGATATACCTGACTTCTGCTGTGTACCAGATTGGATCCGGTGTAACATTGATTCAGGAGATCAGCGAATATCAGCGCTTGACCGAAGCAGATCAACAAGTTGATGAAAACATAATGCTGTGAGATCCAGGCAGTCAAGGATTCTGATGAAAAAAGAAAATTAATGATCAATAAAGAATGAAAAGAAAAATTATTAATAAAAATAAAATAAAATAAATTGTGACTTATTTAGTGTTTTTATGTATTCAAATGACTGAATGTGACAGTTCTCTGGTGCGGTCCAGTTGACAGCGGTCGTCTGATGTCCATGGAAACTGGCACTCGGTCTCTCTCGGTCTCTCGGACACACTCGGAAAGCTATGATTTTATTTATTTTAAATTTTTTTTGCGCAAAGCTATGAAAGGAATTTTTTTTGCGCAAAGCTATGAAAGGTATTTTTTTGCGGAGAGCTATGAAAGCTCTCCGAAGGGCCAGCTCTCTATATAAACAGGCATTCTGCCATTGGAAATCAGATCGTTCACCTTCAGCAACGATCTCCATCTCTTCGCCGACACTCTCCGATACCTCAAGGAGAAGCTTTTTCACCACGGACGAAACCTTCGCAGCGGACAAACAGATTCAGCGCGACCAGCTCAGCTGAGGACTTGACTCACTCCAACACTCGGCGCACTGCACACAAGCTGATCCAGCGATCTCCCCGCGGCTGTCCGGTGATAACACTGAGCTCACTATGCCTTTACTCGGCACTACAACCACCACACTAACCCGGCCAGCCTTGTCTTCTCCAAAGCTACGGCTGTACGGACAACTTATGTTGAAAATGTTCATGATTGTATCAGGTATACTACACTTGGCTGAAATGTTCTCAACTGTGTTTACATGGATACACCTGACTTCTGCTGTGTACCTGATTGGATCCGGTGTAACATCTTTGATTCAGGAGATCAGCGAATATCAGCGCTTGACCGAAGCAGCTCAACAAGCTGATCACAACATAATGCTGTGAGATCCAGGCAGTGGAGGATTCTGATGAAAAAGGAAAATTAATAATCAACGAATGAAAAGAAGAAAAAAAAATAAAAAAATTGACTCTTATTTAGTGTTTAGTGTTTTTATTTATTCAAATGACTGAATGTGACAGTTCTCTGGTGCGGTCCAGTTGACAGCGGTCGTCTGGATGTCTATATGGAAACTGGCACTCAGTCTCTCGGACACACTCGGAAAGCTATGAAAGCTATTTTATGCGCAACGCTATGAAATCCACCCGAAGTGGGCAGGGCCAGCTCTCTATATAAGCAGGTCATTCTGCCATTGGAAATCAGATCGTTCACCTTCAGCAACGATCTCCATCTCTTCGCCGACACTCTCCGATACCTCAAGGAGAAGCCTTTTCACCGTGAACGAAACCATCGCAGCGGACAAACAGATTCAGCGCGACCAGCTCAGCTGAGGACTTGACTCACTCCGACACTCGGCGCACTGCACGCAAGCTGATCCAGCGATCTCCCCGCGGCTGTCCGGTGATAACACTGAGCTCAATATGCCTTTACTTGGCACTACAACCACCGCACTAACCCGGCCAGCTTTATCCTTTTCAAAGATACAGCAGTGGTTTACCTGTGTCAGTGGTTTGTTTTCAGCTGAGATTTAAAAATAAATAACCAATGAAAATAAGAAAAAAAGTACACTTATTTAGTGTGTAGTGTTTTTATGTACTCAAATGACTGAATGTGACACTCTCTGGTGCGGTCCAGTTGACAGCGGTGGTCTGGATGTCTATATGGAAACTGGCATCAGAAACTACAGCCGTTTGGACAAACTTCAGTATCGCTGAAGTTCAACAGAAGAGAGAAGATCCTTCAGTTTGCATCTATCATCTTCTAGAGCGAGGCCTATGAGGATTGTGATGGGACTGTTTTCCAGAAAGTTCTCTTGCCTGTCAGTTCTTGGGCCGTTCAGATTGACGAAAAAGGGAAAAGAAACTGCATTTCACTGCAAATATTTCCTTCCCTCACGATGGCTCTTATGCTGACATCTCGTCTCGTATTGAGACTACCTTCTTACCGATACATTCAGTCAGTCTGCAGTTTCTTCTGTGATTAATCCAGTGTTAAGTCTGAATATTTATGGAAAACTTTGTAAAAGGTAAAAAGGTAGGTTTAATTAATTCAGAGAACAGATGATATGATGGTAAGTTAGAAGGTAAGATGCTTTTATCCAAAGCAATTTCAACAACAGTATTTCATTGAACATGAACATTTGGCACATGATGTGTTTCTCGGCATTAATGAGTGAGGTGTGTGTGTCTTGTTTCTGTTTCAGTGACGTACATCAGGAACACTAGAAGCTTCTGTGATGGACAACGACCAACAACGAGTTTGACTCACCAATATCTCAGCCATTATATTAGAAAAGCACAAGTACACAAACCAGCTCAGACCACCCTCATGTATCCCATCATCCTTTTCAGTCCCTCATTTACTCTCCCTTTTCACTGTCCTCAGATTCAGTCCACTACATCCAACAGAATCTGACATTACCGATACAATCCTCCAAGACAGATTGTTACAAAACACACTTCAGTGACAAGCACAAAATGCCATGACACGCTCAATATATGATGTGTCTCATTATGAGTAACTGTAATACAGGTCTGCTTATTTCCATAAATCCTCATGCAGAATCCATCAGTAGACAAACACTCCCGCCTGTTCAACACAAGCACTACTCAACTTTTGTTCATTATAGCTCGTGTTCTACGAGCCTCTCCTGTTTCCCTCAGATCATTGCTGGCCCTCTTCTTTTTATTCATTTCCTCTTTTTCCTCTTCCATTCCTGCCATCACTGAAAGCACCATCGACTGTATACGACTGTAGTCGAGTTGATGACGTATTGTTTTTTATGCAGATGAAAATGAGGCTATGAGGGATAGACCTACAGTCTTTACAATGGCACACAATGTATAATATAAGATCCTATATTACGTGTCATTTTTACTGTTTTTTTTTGTTGTTGTTGATGTTTTTACAAAATACTTGCTGGCTGCCAGGTTGTGATCACATGACTGGCCCAATACTTCAGTGCTCACCACGTATAGCCCACTGTTATTGAACATTTTGTTATAATTATATATATAATTAGTGTGTGTGTGTGTGTGTGTGTGTGTGTGTATATATATATACATACAGTACAGGCCAAAAGCATGTTAGAATGATTTCTAAAGGATCATGTGGAGTAATGATCCTGAAAATTCAGATTTGCATCACAGAAATAAATGATAATTTAAAGTATAATAAATTGAAAACCAATTATTTTAAATTGTAATAATATATCACAATATTAAATTTTTTCTGTATTTTTGATCAAATAAATGCAGGCTTGATGAGCAGAAGAAACTTCTTTCAAAAACATTAAAAATAGTAATGTTTCCAAACTTTTGGCCTTTACTGTATATATATATAACTTATAGTTTAATTGATGACAAGTTTTGTATCTAAGACTTTTAAAAAGTCTTTTATGCCAAGGCTAACCAAGGCTGCATTTATTTGATCGATAGTACAGTAATGTTGGGATGTTATTTCAATTTCAAATAACTTTCAAAACTTTATTAATTATTTTTTTTGTCTACATTTTGTTTTGTTTTTGTCAGATAAACTATTGGCATGTTGTACAGTACAATCCACTACATCCACAATGTAGTTCAGTCGCTCAATGCCTCACTTTCAATCCTGTCATTCATGTTGACTGTCCTGTTCTCTGGTTAGTAGTTGTAGACATCCAGTAAAATGTATTCCTGTTGAAAACAAAATGGCTAAAACCAGCCAACCATGAGTCATTCCCACCACATCATCACAATAATCTGAGGCCTGGGGCCTGTACCATGAAGCCGGATTAGGTGGCTAGCCAGCTATGTTTCAGCTTAGTTTCCGCCAACCCTGGGTTTTAGGTACTATGAAAGTAGCTTGGCTTTAATCGGTGTTCGTTGCCATGGTATCTTACGCTGCACGGCTAACCTGCTCCGGGGCAGGTTATGTTCTGGATTCAAGATCTCAGACTGAAGTTTGACCAATCAGTTGAGAGCAAAGAAACATATAGGTGACGTAACTTATTCCAAGTGTCTGTTGCAATGACTTCAACTTTTCTTCCAAATCCGGTGGACATCTCAGCGCAAATTGTTTGACGAGCACTTCGTAGAGAAAGAGTTTTTAGCCAGACAAAATCCCCTTGCCTTATAGTTACTTATGAAAGATACAGATTTTCCGCGGAAGGAATGTCTTATCTTTGCGAACTTCTTGAGCCGCACATAAAGAATTTAACACGTCGAATTCATGCACTTACTGTACCGCAAATTGTATTACGTTGCATTTTTTTTTTTTTTTTTGCAAGTGGTACATACTTGCACGGTGACGCACAGAAGCTAGGGGAAAACATATGTTTGTCGAACCATTCGCAAGGTGGTCCTCGCTCTGCAGGAGTACATGAAAGGTTTCATTAATATGTTCCCCGGACATTTATCGACCATGTCCATAAAAGAGGGCTTTTATAAAATTGCCGGTAAGATATTGATAGGGTGACATCACATGAACACTTTTTTTTCTCCTCAAAAAGCAAATTTCACAAATGTACTATATAATACATGTTAAGAATTATTTTGAATCTTTTTTATTCTTCTTCTGATAATCTTATGATAGGATTCCCAAGTCATTGCAACATGTATGCAGTCTATTGCTCCAATCTCCACTGCTCTAGGGGAACATGAGGCAGATTATGTTAATAGGAAGTCCTATCACAGCCTTAATGTTCAGGTAGAGATGATGTGAATATGTGAGATGATTATTTTCTGTGAGATGAATCTTTAAATTAATAGTAACTTTAACAGATATAACAATGATCTACTAAACATTTCTAAACTACTAAACACGACTTGTGGTCATGAACATATGATCAAGTTTGGATGCCAAATGGCCTGGCTCCAGTGCTTGTCTTACAAATTTTCCATGAGTCTGTGTTGTGTCAGCGCTTTGAGGAAAGCAAGTTAAATTTGGTTCAGTACAAAACACTGTTAATTTAAACTGAGATAGAAAAACCTACACAATAATCCCCTATCATGACCCTCAGACAGGGCCACAGCACCGCTTCAATGTGGCCCTCAGTAAAACCAGAGTGAAGATAGAGATGACCTTTGGCATCCTAAAGGCACATTTCAACTGTGTTCGGCGCTTCAGAGTCACCAGAGCGGGCATCACAGATAGTGGCTGCATGTGCCATTCTGCACAATATAGCCAGCAGTAGAAAGGAGCGAGAAACACCACAAAACCAGCTTCTCCCCGATGAAACTGACCCGATCACACTTGACCACCCAGCTGGTGCAGATGTAGATGCAATCACCATACAATATTACACTTAATAAAAGCACATTGAAACTGCAGATAGGCCTCAAACTGTTTTATTGGTTTTGTGGGATGGGAGGGAGAAAGAGAGCAAGAGAAAGTTGCATTAATAAATATTCATACTAAAGTGTTACTTGGTTAAATAAGTTCTACTATATATATATATTATATATATATATATATATATATATATATATATATATATATATATATATATATATATATATATATATATATACTATATAACTATATACATACTGATATCAGTTTTATCCAGCTGTTTGATTTTGTTTGGAGCCTCCTCAGCTCACAGTCTGCTCCTTTAGTGTGCAGTCTGGTTCAAGTCTCCTTTAGTGAACAGTCTGGTTCAAGTCTCCTTTAGTGTGCAGTCTGGTTCAAGTCTCCTTTAGTGTGCAGTCTGGTTCAAGTCTCCTTTAGTGTGCAGTCTAGTTCAAGACTGCTTTAGTACAGGGCCCTGACTGAGTCTGTTTCCACCTGAAACATAATTCCACCACAAACATGATCATTACAAGTTTTCTGGAGGCTCATCAAATCACAAAAAGTTCCTTGACTTCCTACAAACACAGGACTGACTGTAGTTTATGTCAAGGGTTTTAAATCCTTACACATTTCTTCTGAAGCCCATTGAGGTAGAGGCCTCAGTTTCTGGGGCAGGTTGTGAAAAATCCTACAAAAGAGATGTGTAAGGGCCAGTCCCTTTTTTATGCCACACATTCAAATGTTTGCCATAATAAAAAGCCCAGTGCATTCACATCAGCAACTGTCTGAGAACACACAGACAGAGTGTCTTCATCATTTGCTTCACCCTAATAAATAAAAGTAGGCCAATGTAAAGCATAACTGTTTTAAAGCAGGTTATGTTTGGTGTTCTGTCTGCTGCATACTGACCTCTGTGTGGGAGACAGTGTATTCTGGTTTTCTGAATTTAATTCTTTATTTCTGTTTGCTGCAAACAAGTGTGATAAAATGTTCACAAAAGTAATAAAAGGTTGTGGTAAATACTCTTTGAATTAACTCCTTGAAATAACCACTTTGAATTATATTTTTATATTTTGTCTTTATCTGCTGCCAAGAACATTTGGAGTTGGGGTTGCATCTAAAAATCTAAAAATCAATGAATATTAATCTTTCTTAGTACATACATGCACATTTTTATATATATTATAAAAATAGGCTATTGGCTATATTACACATATAGGCTACACATACATATAAACATACATAATTTTACATAAATATAGAACGTAGGCTATTGTTTAACTTACACATTAACAATCAGCAATCTTTCTCCAACAGTCTTCTCTTGCTTTGGCGGCAAAGACCGTATTGTTTCGAGGTTGAAATACATATTTAAATTCATCGTAATTATGAATGATTATCTCTTGCTCCTCCGCGGAAAAATATATCACTCTCGCTCTACCCGCGATTGGTTGTTCAGTGTCGACGTCACTCTTTTATGTGCACGCGCGCGTGGAGTAATCATAGCTTAAGATCAAAGCCTGAGTTGACAGAGAAAGTTGATGAGCTGCATCATGGTACCAATAAAGCCTGATTGCATCGGTTTGGTTTTGTCAACTCGAAACTAATCCTGTAACCCCGAGTTTGTTCAGCTACCTTCATGGTACAGGCCCCTGGTTTCACAGACAGGGTTTAGATTAAGCCAGGATCAGACCTTAGTTCAATTAGGACATTTAAGAAGCTTTTATAAACATGCCAGAAAAAGACATTACTGGTGTGCATCTCGAGACTAAACAATGGCAGTGACATTTTAAGATATACCAGTGCAAGTTGCTTTCAGTAAAAACCACTCAAACATACATTTTAGTCTGGGACTAGTCTTAATTGTCTGTGAAACTTGGGAGAAGAGTCAGATTTAATCTCATTGCAATTTGTGTCATATTTGTAAAGCCGTATTCTTGAAACCCTTCCAATAAGTTAGCAGAAACATGTTTTGCTACATGAGTTTTTCAAGCAATAGAAGTGAGATGGCTCCTCTTGAGGCTGGATGAATTTACTGCATTTAAAGATATGTTCATTCTGCAGTGTTTTGTGTCAGACTGTAAACAGCTGGTCATCAGAGTTGTGATCTGGGTCTCATATCAGAGGATCTACAGACTAACATTCACATCTGAAGTCTTTCCCTGCAGTTCTGAGGGAGTCTTGTCTTTATTAGATCTGTGAACTCTTGACTAGTTTACTTCCTGATTGTAGAAAAAAGGAGTAATGTTGAATTGGATGTTTTTGAAAATCTCCAAAATCTTTTTTTGTGGTCCACAGAAGAAAGTAAGTCACAGAGGTTTGGAACGACATGAGGGTGAGTGAATAAGTGATGCAATTTATAGTTCTTATGTAAAATCTGTTTAAAATGATGTCCGCTCATATGAGATGAAGATGATCACATTTGTGAAAGCTGTTTCATTTTCCAGACTGCTGATGCCTCATGAGAGCCGACGACTGCCTGCTGAGCGAGCGACAGTGCGCGAGAGAGACCGAGTGTGTCCGACTCGGCGGGCTTTCATAGCGCCGCGCAACACTATTCACCGCCCCGCAACACTATTCACCGCCCCGCAACACTATTCACCGCCCCGCAACACTATTCATAGCGCCGCCCAACACTCTTCAGCTCCGCGCAACACTATTCACCGCCGCGCAACACTCTTCATAGCTCCGCCCAACACTCTTCACCGCCGCGCAACACTCTTCAGCTCCGCCCAACACTCTTCACCGCCCCGCAACACTATTCATAGCGCCGCCCAACACTCTCCAGCTCCGCCCAACACTCTTCACCGCCGCGCAACACTCTTCACCGCCGGGCAACACTATTCATAGCGCCGCCCAACACTCTTCAACTCCGCCCAACACTATTCAGCTCCGCGCAACACTATTCACCGCCGCGCAACACTCTTCAGCTCCGCCCAACCGTGGACGAAACCATCGCAGCGGACAAACAGATTCAGCGCGACCAGCTCAGCTGAGGACTTGACTCACTCCAACACTCGGCGCACTGCACACAAGCTGATCCAGCGATCTCCCCGCGGCTGTCCGGTGATAACACTGAGCTCAATATGCCTTTACTCGGCACTACAACCACCAAACTAACCCGGCCAGCCTGGTCTTCTCCAAAGCTATGGCTGTACGGACAACTTTTGTTGAAAGTGTTCATGATTGCTTCAGGTACAGTACACTACACTTGGCTGAAATGTTCTCAACTGGGTTTAGATTGAGACACCTGACTTCAGCTGTGTATCAGATTGGATCCGGTGTAACATCTTTGATTCGGGAGATCAGCGAATATCAGCGCTTGACCGAAGCAGAAGTTGATGACAACATAATAATGCTGTGAGATCCAGGCAGTCGAGGATTCTGATGAAAAAGGAAAATTAATAATCAATAACGAATGAAAAGAAAAATTATGAATAAAAATAAAATAAAAAAATTGACACTTATTTAGTGTTTAGTGTTTTTATGAACAATGACCGTTACTGACACTTCTCTGATGCGGTCCAGTTGACAGCGGTCGTCTGGATGTCTAAATGGAAACTGGCATCAGAAACTACAGCCGTTTGAACAAACTTCAGTATCGCTGATGTTCAACAGAAGAGAGAAGATCCTTCAGTTTGCATCTATTATCTTCTAGAGTGAGGCCTATGATGAATGTGATGGGACTGTTTTCCAGAAAGTTCTCTTGCCTGTCAGTTCTTGGGCCGTTCAGATTGACGTAAAAGGGAAAAGAAACTGCATTTCACTGCAAATATTTCCTTCCCTCACGATGGCTCTTATGCTGACATCTCGTCTCGTATTGAGACTACCTTCTTAACGATACGTTCAGTCAGTCTGCAGTTTCTTCTGTGATTAATCCAGTGTTAAGTCTGAATATTTATGGAAAACTTTGTAAAAGGTAAAAAGGTAGGTTTAATGCATTCAGAGAACAGATGATATGATATTAAGTATAATAAGAAGGTAAGATGATTTTATCCAAAGCAATTTGCAACTTTCTTCTGTGGAACAAAAGACCCCATTCAGCAAACCCAGATCCATCACTCGCTATCATGGGGTTTCATTTCAACAACAGTATTTCATTGACTTTAATGAACATTTGGCACATGATGTGTTTCTCAGCATTAATGAGTGAGGTGTGTGTGTCTTGTTTCTGTTTCAGTGACGTACATCAGGAACACTAGAAGCTTCTGTGATGGACAACGACCAACATCGAGTTTGACTCTCCAATATCTCAGCCATTATATTAGAAAAGCACAAGTGCACAAACCAGCTCAATCACCCTCATGTATCCCATCATCCTCTTCAGTCCCTCATTTACTCTCCATTTTCACTGTCCTCAGATTCAGTCCACTATATCCAACAGAATCTGACATTACTGATACAATCCTCCAAGAAAGATTGTTACAAAACACACTTCAGTGACAAGCACAAAATGCCATGACACGCTCAATATATGATGTGTCTCATTATGAGAAACTGTAATAAAGGCCTGTTTATTTCCATAAATCCTCATGCAGAATCCATCAGTAGACAAACACTCCCGCCTGTTCAACACAAGCACTACACAACTTTTGTTTCATTTAGCTCATGTTCTACGAGCCTCTCCTGTTTCCCTCAGATCATTGCTGGCCCTCTTCTTTTTATTCATTTCCTCTTTTTCCTCTTCCATTCCTGCCATCACTGAAACACCATCGACTGTATACGACTGTAGTCGAGTTGATGACGTATTGTTTTTTTATGCAGATGAAAATGAGGCTATGAGGGATAGACCTACAGTCTTTATAATGGCACACAATGTATAATATAAGGTCCTAAATTACGTGTCAGTTTTACAACTTTCAAAACTTTTTTTATGAATTTTTTGTTTACATTTGTTTTTTTTTGTCAGATAAACTATTGGCATGTTGTACAGTACAATCCACTACATCCACAATGTAGTTCAGTCGCTCACAGCCTCACTTTCAATCCTGTCATTCATGTTGACTGTCCTGTTCTCTGGTTAGTAGTTGTAGACATCCAGTAAAATGTATTCCTGTTGAAAACAAAACGGCTAAAACCAGACAAATCTGAGCTGGTCTTCCAGCCTGATCACAGTTAGTTTAGCAGGCAGAGGAGTTTAGGCCCTTCTTTACATAGTCAGGCTTTTATAAACATGCCTTAGAAAAATACATTACTGGTGTGCATCTTGAGACTAAACAATGGCAGTGACATATTTTAAGATATACCAGTGCAACACTGAAAAAAATGATTCGTTGAACACTGAAAAAAACTATTCGTTGAATTTACTAAATTTTTTTAACATAAGCTACATTTAAACAAATGCATTAAGTTGAACTAAAATTGATTAAGTTCAACTTAATGCATTTGTTTAAATGTAGGTAAAATCAGTTAAATGCAACCACTTACGATAAAAAAATTGATTAAGTTCAACGAATCATTTTTTTCAGTGTGCTTTCAGTTAAAACCACTCAAACATACATTTTAGTCTGGGACTAGTCTTAATTGTCTGTGAAACTGGGGAGAAGAGTCAGATTTAATCTCATTGCAATTTGTGTCATATTTGTAAACAAGCCTTATACTTTATTCTTGAAACCCTTCCAATAAGTTAGCTGTAACATGTTTTGCTACATGAGTTTTTCAAGGACTAGAAGTGAGATGAGGCTGAGGCCTGATGAATTTACTGCATTTAAAAATGTTCATTCTGCAGTGTTTTATGTCAGACTGCAAACTGTTGGTCATCAGAGTTGTGATCTGGGTCTCATATCAGAGGATCTACAGACTAACATTCATTATTTACATCTGAAGTCTTTCCCTGCAGTTCTGAGGGAGTCTGTCTTTGTTAGATCCGTGAACTCGTCTAGTTTACTTGCTGATTGTAGAAAAAAGGAGTAATGCTGCATTAAAGGGATAGTTTGCCCAAACATTTTAATTCTGTCATTATTTTCATGTCATTCCAATCCGCTGTGATTTCTTCTGTGGACCCAAAAGAAGATGTTTTGAAGAACGTTGTACTCCAATGTCTTTTTATCCAAAGTCTCCAATTTTTTTTGTGGTCCACAGAAGAAAGTAAGTCACACAGGTTTGGAACGACATGAGGGTGAGTGAGTAAGTGATGCAATGATGTCCGCTCATATGAGATGAAGATGGTCACATTTGTGAAAGCTGTTTTATTTTCCCAGACAGCTGATGCCTCATGAGAGCCGACGACTGCCTGCTTTATCTCGGTAATCTTCATGTCATGCATTCTTAGTATCTTACTTATGTCCTGACTAACTACACAGCTCAGGATAGTCACTAGTGATGCGTTCCAGTCCACTTTTAGACACGCACTTGCGAACTTCCCTAAGCACTTCCCCTCGGGGGAATCCCTGCCACCATTTTGAAGTGCGTTCCACTTCGTGAAGTGGACGAGGGAAGTTTATATGGACAGACCCTTGTTCCCTCGATCTTGACCGAGGGAGCGAGTCTACTTCAAATGTACACTTCAGGTACCTATATGTCCCACAATGCAGTACGACTGTGACGTCACCACATATCTCGTCTAATCACCACCACAACAGACAACGATATATTAATTATATTTTTTATTTTATTTAAAACCCAAACACACATAAACATTTGGATGCTGCATTAAACAAATTCTTAAAGGATAAAAAAAATGTAAATAATAAATCAACTCTATTGCTGATTCCAAGTGATCAAGGGCTTAGGACGTTCCAGTTCAGCCCATTGCAGTTTCCGCCAGTAGTGGGCACTTGTGCAACGTAAGCAATGACGTACATCCGAGTGAACGAGACGGAGGGAAGTTAGCGAGTGAAGGGCATGACAATTTTGGACTGGAACGCAGCATTGGGTTTGAGAGCGTCTGTGTTCTAGTGATGTCATCAGCCAATCATGATGTCATTTTCCTGCAGCTCGATTAGTCACATGACATTTACAGCTCAGGTGATTGGCTCAAAAACAGCTGCATCCAGAACTGAGCGATCATGCAAATTTTCTGTATTGATTTTAACAGGTGTTTTAGGATTAAACGAAATATCCTTGCAGAAAATGACCATTACCTGTTTTTTCTTACTTCTGTAGAGCAGAAAAGTGCCTATAGCTGTCATAGACCAGACCATTTCTTTTAAATAAATAAATAATCTTTTCTGATTGGTAAATTTCAGCTTTATTAGCTGCTGTTCACATTGTTTAAATGTGTTTCATCACTTACTGAAGCAGCTTCATCAGTTGTGAGATCATGATCTACACGTGTCTCCAGAATGTGTGTGTGAAGTGTGGTGGCAAACAAAATTATATCACTGAATAAGAGAAAAAACATTTCCCATTGTCTTTGATGAGGTTTATTTTCTTGCAAGAAAAGGCCAGCACTCATACAGTCACACAGAGTGATTATAGAGTGACAGTGAAGGGAGGGCATCCTTTCTCCTTATAGTCTTGACTCTCAGAATGTTTTCTTTCTAAGCCAATGATGATATTTTCAGCCAAATGTGGAACATTCTTAGACTTGCTCATCATATTTCATCCTTGAGTGGAGGCCCTCCTGTCACGTACCAACACTCTTTACCATTCCAATACAATTCCATATTAGAATAAGGTGTGTGTGTGTGCTCTTTTACTGTCATATGATGGTCACATCTTAAAGATAACATTTCTTCCACAGAAGTTTCAGCTCAAAACCCTCACATCCCCCACACCCCTTTGTGTGTGTGTGTGTGTGTGTCTCTGTGTCCCTTTAAATGCAAATGAGCCCCCCCCCCCACACTTCCAGAAGAGGGCGGAGCCTTTACAGCTCGTGCTTCTGATGCTCTGGCAACAACAAAACTAGCCAGAAACAGTTGGCTTTACATGTTTGAACCGGAGTCGGACAATGATGGAGAGACTCGGGAAGAAGTTAAACTTTAAGAATGCAACTGAACGTTTCTGAATGGTTAGTGGATAAATGTATGTAGTTGTTGTGGAGTTAAGTTGACTAGCTTCATTGACTAGCATGTACCGTCATGTTAATCTAAAAATCTTTCAGAAAAAACTTTTTTGCAAATCCAGTGTTGAACTGACCCTAGTTTGTGAAGCAGTCCGGCATAAAAGATTTGTGAAAAAATATAAATCTTAAACGACTTTCTTCTGCACATTTCCTTCATAAATGAAATGCATTTCATCGGATTATAAAAAAGGAGTGGGTGGATTTGTACCATTATAGGCTTGTTTACACACTCTGGACACACATCTGAGTTCAAACACCTCATAAAAGTGAATTTTACATAATAGGCCCCCTTTAAATATGCATTTAACTAACTATTTATAACTGAACACAAAGCTTTACACAAGAATCAGGAGAGAGAGAGAGAGAGAGAGGAGAGGGATTCATTGGAAGTGAGTGAAAGAGGAGGAGAGAAGAGAAGGACAGAGGCTTGTTCTCTCAGTAGATGCTGCATCTCTCTGGAGAAGAAGTCGCCTCGTTTTCCTCTCACTGGATCATCCGTTGAGTGACGTTTCATGCATATCTTCTCAAACGTGAACTCTTAATCTCACTTCTCTCAAACTTTCTCCAGGTTTTAGTTGAGACGGCTGAAATGGGAAACGCCACGATGGATAACAGCACCTCGACACATCCCGATAGACGCTTCGAGACCCGGTGCCGTCAAATCTCTCAGAGCAAAGGCTCTCGGTCCATCAGAGCCGACGAAAGAGTTCAGTGAAGGTGTCCTGCAAAACAAACAGTGCAGCGACGTCCAGAAAACAGGTTGGGTCTCTCTGTCCATGTAAATTCTAGAAATGGAAAGACTATTTAAAAAAACTTGAGTGTTGCAATTAGTTATCACAACATAAAACAGTTTTTTGACTAAAATAATATGAATAAGATATATTACATAAAATATGTTTGCATATAGTCGACAAGACAAAAAAAGCTGAATTTATAACAAATTACCTAGTCCAAAAGTTTAACTCTTAAAGGAGAACTCCGGGCAATTTTTAAGTTAATCTTGATCGTTAGACCTTTGTGAGCACTGTCTATAGAAAAAAAAAACGAACCGGATCGGTGTGTCGTTACCTGGATGATCCACGACTGTTTTTGTTTTGTGATGGTTGTTCTTGAGTCCCTTGTTTGTCCTGAACAGTTAAATTGCAAAATGTTCTTCAGAAAAATCCTCCAGGTCCTGAAAATTCTTCAGTTTTCCAGCATCTTTTGCATATTTGAACCCTTTCCAACCGTGACTGTAGGATTTTGAGATCCATCTTTTCACACTGAGGACAATTGAGAGACTCAAACACAACTATTAAAAAAGGTTCAAACATTCACTGATGCTCCATAAGGAAACACGATGCATTAAGATTATTTTCATATTATCCTATGAAAATAAATTGTTCTCTTCTTTTGAGGGTTTTTAGGCTTTCTTTGTTTAATAATCTAAATTTATAAGAGAGAGCATGTCATGAGATCACCACATGGCTTGTAGTCACATGATGCAAACTGACTTCTTTTCTGAAGTTTAATACTTCCATTGTAAGGTTAAAGATACAGAAAACAGAACAGCCTATTACCGATCTCTGGTTTTCTGATGGCATTTTAAAAAAATTTTTTTTTTTAATTTTATTTAAGCTTAAGCAGATACAGGCTTTAACAGTTCATGTTCCGAGAGCCTATCGTGATCTGCAGCTACTCAGGACTAGATATATAGGATAAGTGACATTAAGCATCAGGAGATTTCAGTTTTTTTGCTAAGGAGGTGTTTGTTTAGTCTCTTCTTGAAGGCCTGAACATTACTTGAGGTGATTTCACCTACTACAGTACAGGGGAGGCAGTTCCAAGTTGTTACAGCCGAATGAAGAAAACTCCTCCCCAAGCATTTGGTGTTGGACTTGGGGAGTTTTAGGGCGTGACTTGGTCGTATTGTGTTTTGCTTTACTGCTATTAACATTTACACTTTTTGTTGTTTAAACATGTTCTGTTCTTTTATTCATTTAAAATATTCAAATTAATTATGAATAGATGGCAGTGTATTGAACCAAGTTAAGTGTTCACAAGCACACAAGAGGTTTTTTTTTTTTTTTTGCATTTTAATCTCTGCCTAATAGGATATAAAGTGTTTTCTAAAGTCTATTGTTTCCAAAAACAACATTTACCTGTTCGTTGATGGAAAAACATTCATCAGTGATAAAAAGAGCATAGAGAAGTATGATGTTTAAACATGTTTTCTGTAAATGTTCTCTTTTCGATGAAAAGTAATCTTTGAGTTGGAGTGGAATTTTCCATCTTCTGACGTCATATCTTGTGAGATCACATGTTTTTTTTCTCTGACCAATAGAAATCTGCCACCTGCCACCATGCCCGAGTCCTTGTGTATATAAAGGTACAGCTTTTTCAGGCAGACAGTCCATCACTGCAACATGAACACACAGAGGATCGCTGACTCTACAGCAGAGGTGTGTTTAGATATTGCCCCAACAGCACACGCGGATCGAGATACTCTCACCCCAGGAATGGGTGTGCAGAGCCTTTCTGCCCCAACGGCACATGCGGATCAAGATACTCTCACCCGAGGAAGCCAGTCGAATTCTCTCTTCTTCAACATGTTTTGTGCTTCACCTGAATTCACTGTGGTCAATATGCCATTACTTGAAACTCCACCTGAAACACCCACCACAGTAACTTGGGGTTTGGCTTTAGCTGTATACCAGATTGTTTCTGGTGTATTCCGGATTGTTTCTGGTGTACTCCATACTCTTTCTGGTGTAATCCAAATTCTTTCTGGTGTACTCCATATTCTTTCTCGTGTACTCCATATTCTTTCTGGTGTACTAAACTTGATTCGGGTGTTCTCAGCACGTTTGCTGGCTGCTGAGTGGGCTACACCCACTGACCCAAAACTACTCTCCTCCAAGGCCCGGATGTGCGGAGATAGTTTAATCATACCTGACTGCTACACCCACTGACCCAAAACTACTCTCCTCCAAGGCCCGGATGTGCGGAGATAGTTTAGTCACACCCGACTGCTACACCCACTGACCCAAAACTACTCTCCTCCAAGGCCCGGATGTGCGGAGATAGTTTAATCATACCCGACTGCTACACCCACTCACCCAAAACTACTCTCCTCCAAGGCCCAGATGTGGGGAGATAGTTTGGTCATACCCGACTGCTACACCCACTGACCCAAAACTACTCTCCTCCAAGGCCCGGATGTGCGGAGATAGTTTGGTCATACCCGACTGCTACACCCACTGACCCAAAACTACTCTCCTCCAAGGCCCGGATGTGCGGAGATAGTTTGGTCATACCCGACTGCTACACCCACTGACCCAAAACTACTCTCCTCCAAGGCCCGGATGTGCGGAGATAGTTTAATCATACCCGACTGCTACACCCACTGACCCAAAACTACTCTCCTCCAAGGCCCGGATGTGCGGAGATAGTTTAATCACACCCGACTGCTACACCCACTGACCCAAAACTACTCTCCTCCAAGGCCCGGATGTGCGGAGATAGTTTGGTCACACCCGACTGCTACACCCACTGACCCAAAACTACTCTCCTCCAAGGCCCGGATGTGCGGAGATAGTTTGATCATACCCGACTGCTACACCCACTGACCCAAAACTACTCTCCTCCAAGGCCCGGATGTGCGGAGATAGTTTAATCATACCCGACTGCTACACCCACTGACCCAAAACTACTCTCCTCCAAGGCCCGGATGTGCGGAGATAGTTTAGTCACACCCGACTGCTACACCCACTGACCCAAAACTACTCTCCTCCAAGGCCCAGATGTGCGGAGATAGTTTAATCACACCCGACTGCTACACCCACTGACCCAAAACTACTCTTCTCCAAGGCCCGGATGTGCGGAGATAGTTTAATCACACCCGACTGCTACACCCACTGACCCAAAACTACTCTCCTCCAAGGCCCGGATGTGCGGAGATAGTTTAGTCACACCCGACTGCTACACCCACTGACCCAAAACTACTCTCCTCCAAGGCCCGGATGTGCGGAGATAGTTTAATCATACCCGACTGCTACACCCACTGACCCAAAACTACTCTCCTCCAAGGCCCAGATGTGGGGAGATAGTTTAATCATACCCGACTGCTACACCCACTCACCCAAAACTACTCTCCTCCAAGGCCCGGATGTGCGGAGATAGTTTGGTCATACCCGACTGCTACACCCACTGACCCAAAACTACTCTCCTCCAAGGCCCGGATGTGCGGAGATAGTTTGGTCATACCCGACTGCTACACCCACTGACCCAAAACTACTCTCCTCCAAGGCCCGGATGTGCGGAGATAGTTTAATCATACCCGACTGCTACACCCACTGACCCAAAACTACTCTCCTCCAAGGCCCGGATGTGCGGAGATAGTTTAATCATACCCGACTGCTACACCCACTGACCCAAAACTACTCTCCTTTAAGGCCCGGATGTGCGGAGATAGTTTAATCACACCCGACTGCTACACCCACTGACCCAAAACTACTCTCCTCCAAGGCCCGGATGTGCGGAGATAGTTTGGTCACACCCGACTGCTACACCCACTGACCCAAAACTACTCTCCTCCAAGGCCCGGATGTGCGGAGATAGTTTGATCATACCCGACTGCTACACCCACTGACCCAAAACTACTCTCCTCCAAGGCCCGGATGTGCGGAGATAGTTTAATCATACCCGACTGCTACACCCACTGACCCAAAACTACTCTCCTCCAAGGCCCGGATGTGCGGAGATAGTTTAATCACACCCGACTGCTACACCCACTGACCCAAAACTACTCTCCTCCAAGGCCCGGATGTGCGGAGATAGTTTAATCACACCCGACTGCTACACCCACTGACCCAAAACTACTCTCCTCCAAGGCCCGGATGTGCGGAGATAGTTTAATCACACCCGACTGCTACACCCATTGACCCAAAACTACTCTCCTCCAAGGCCCGGATGTGCGGAGATAGTTTAATCACACCCGACTGCTACACCCACTGACCCAAAACTACTCTCCTCCAAGGCCCGGATGTGCGGAGATAGTTTAGTCACACCCGACTGCTACACCCACTGACCCAAAACTACTCTCCTCCAAGGCCCGGATGTGCGGAGATAGTTTAGTCACACCCGACTGCTACACCCACTGACCCAAAACTACTCTCCTCCAAGGCCCGGATGTGCGGAGATAGTTTAATCATACCCGACTGCTACACCCACTGACCCAAAACTACTCTCCTCCAAGGCCCGGATGTGCGGAGATAGTTTAATCACACCCGACTGCTACACCCACTGACCCAAAACTACTCTCCTCCAAGGCCCGGATGTGCGGAGATAGTTTAGTCACACCCGACTGCTACACCCACTGACCCAAAACTACTCTCCTCCAAGGCCCGGATGTGCGGAGATAGTTTAATCATACCCGACTGCTACACCCACTGACCCAAAACTACTCTCCTCCAAGGCCCGGATGTGCGGAGATAGTTTAATCACACCCGACTGCTACACCCACTGACCCAAAACTACTCTCCTCCAAGGCCCGGATGTGCGGAGATAGTTTAGTCACACCCGACTGCTACACCCACTGACCCAAAACTACTCTCCTCCAAGGCCCGGATGTGCGGAGATAGTTTAGTCACACCCGACTGCTACACCCACTGACCCAAAACTACTCTCCTCCAAGGCCCGGATGTGCAGAGATAGTTTAGTCACACCCGACTGCTACACCCACTGACCCAAAACTACTCTCCTCCAAGGCCAGGATGTGCAGAGATAGTTTAATCACACCCGACTGCTACACCCACTGACCCAAAACTACTCTCCTCCAAGGCCCGGATGTGCGGAGATAGTTTAGTCACACCCGACTGCTACACCCACTGACCCAAAACTACTCTCCTCCAAGGCCAGGATGTGCAGAGATAGTTTAATCACACCCGACTGCTACACCCACTGACCCAAAACTACTCTCCTCCAAGGCCAGGATGTGCAGAGATAGTTTAATCATACCCGACTGCTACACCCACTGACCCAAAACTACTCTCCTCCAAGGCCAGGATGTGCGGAGATAGTTTAATCACACCCGACTGCTACACTTTATCAACCTCAGAGAAGCGCCAAGATTCTCTCTTCCAAGGCCCGGACATGCAGAGATCATTTCCTGGAAGAATTTGAAAAATAAAAAATAGAAAAGTTACTTTTTTGTGTGTGTTTTTATGTACTCGAATGACCTTTTCTGGTGCGGTCCGGTTAACAGCAGTCATCTGTATGTCTATATGGAAATTGGCATCAGAAACTACAGCCAGTTGGACAAACGTTCAACAGAAGAGAGAAGATCCTTCAGTTTGCATCGTCGTCTTTCATCTACCATCTTCAAGAGCGAGGCCTATGAGGAATGTGATGGGACTGTTCTTGGGCCGTTGAGATTGAGCTGTTGGATCCACTTTGGGTTGGAAAACTCCTTCTAATGCCGGCTGATTCAGTCCTGCTGCTGGAACTCATAACACGTTTGGACAGCAGTCAGTGTCTGATCTGGTTTGCCCCATTCACATGGTGATCAATCTTATTGGTATGGACGGAAAAAGGAAAATAAACTGCATTTCACTACAAATATTTCATTCCCTCACAATGGCCCTCATTTATCAATCTTGCGTAGAAACGAGCGTATATATTGGTGTAAGATTATGCTTACACCGTGTCCTAACTACACGCGACGCGACGCCGCGACACGCGATAAAAGGTATCTTTTCCATGTTAATCAGAGTTTTTGTCCTAACCAGGCGCGACGGCGACACGCGACGTTTCTAATTTAGAAACGGTTTCTATTTTTCTGCGACGTCGCGCTGGAACAACAACCACAAAGCGTGGCAATGATAATCTCAGGTACTGTTTATGTGCTTTATTTAATGTTAAAAGCGTCTAATGTGACTTTGAATGTCATTTAGTGCTCCCAGCTTTGTAGCTAAAGCAACAATGGATATAATTCACCTCAGATCTTGAAATTAAACAAATGGAAACAACGTTAAAACTGTGAACAAAAGTGTATTATTTGACAAAGATTGTTTTAGTAACTCAGTAGCGTATGTATTTTTTAAGTGGTGTAATATTTGTGAATTTGATTATGTAAGTTAGCTACTTATCCATTTTCTTGCAAGTGCCGTCAAGATTACTCTCTGGTGTTGTGCACTTGCCGCGAGACTCCGCCCACACGCTGTTCTGATTGGCTGTGATTTTTGATTGACGTTGTGGCGTCTCACAGTCGCGTCGCGTCTAGTGTGGACAGACACACTGCCTGTCGCTGGAATTTTATCGCGTCGCGTGTAGTTAGGACACGGTGTTACACTCCTCTCATCGCCTGATTTATGAAGCTGTGCGTACCTTTGAAATTCTGGTGTACGCAATACCTGCCCTTGATAAATGCCGCGGCTGAAATCGATCGTCATTAGAATAACACGTCCCTATATATTCAAGTCTCCGCTCCCACCACGCCCTCATTTTACGCCATGGACACACGGAAGACGGCAAATTAAAGAGATACTTCTTTGAGAAAGAAAAAGCGAAACCAGGGAAGTGGAAAGAAACAAAATTGATTTCTAGATTTTTAATGACGCTTATTGTTATTTAGAAGAAGAATGTCGTTATTATTATTTGTATTATTATTATTATTATTATTTAAAAGAAGAAGAATGGCATTTTTATTATTTTGTCAGTCTGAATTATTTTGTTGGTCATTGAAAGCCTTTCATTACTAAACCCAGTCCGTGCACACCTGCCGGGCCTAACCCTGGCCTAACCATCGTTTCAAAGAATAGTACAACGGCGAGCGCGTCGAGTATAAACTCCTCGTCCGTTTGGGGAGGTGCGCGCGCAGTCTGCGGAGACTCGCGCTGCGGAGCCAGGCGAAAGTATAAACAAGGCTTGAAACGTCAGGTAAAGCGCACAGGCTCGCAACTTAAGGAATACATATGCCGACAATTCAAATGCTTTGGTAAAGTCACACAAATTTAACATTGAAGTCCATGTTGCACAAAAATAAACACTGAAGTTTATAATTACTATGTTGTTGTTTTTTTACAGTGGGTCATATTATATTATATCTTTTAGTTTGTCAGTGCGTTTTGTGGTGTTAGGAATTGTTTTTTTGCGCATTCCCGCACTCAAAACGTGCGTACACCACCTCCTGAGCTGGCGTAGGATTTGAGCGTGCCGTACGCCAACGTCCATATTGATAAATCTCAAAGTCAACGTGGTTTTGGGTGTACGCCAGGTGTACGCTGGAAATTTGGTGTACGCACTTTTGATAAATGAGGGCCAATGGCTCTTATGCAAATGGAATAAATGTAGGTAGGTTTTTGGAGAACAGATGATATGATGGTAAGTACAATAAGAATGTAAGATGATTTTATCTAAAGCAGATTGCAACTTTCTTCTGTTGAACAAAAGACCCCATTCAACAAACCCAGGTCTGCTTGTTATCACAGGGAAGTAACACTGTTTCATTTCAACAATAGTATTTCATTGACTTTAATGAACATTTGGCCCATAATATGTTTCTCAGCATGTATGAACGAGGTGTTTGTGTCTTGTTTCTGCTTCAGTGACGCAGCACATTATTGACGGGAAACTTCCAGAAGCTTCTGTGAGCCATCGACAGACACATCACAAAACATCTTGAAGAGCGTTAAGCTGGAAGCAGATCGGCAGAGACCGTAACTAAACCCCTGAGAAAGCTAATCAGTGATATTTGGTTTACTCTGTGGGATTTGTGTGTGTTTTCTGTGTTTTCTAGCTGACATTGAGGAGCTTCTGGAGCATTTGATTGAAGAGTTCATCAGTTCTCTCTCGGGTCCAGCGAAAGATTTCTACTAGCACGAGTTTGACTTCAACATCACCAGTATCTCAGCATTATAAAGCACTTGAAACACTGAAATCAGTGCACAAAGACCATCATAAGATTATGGGATTATGTATTCCATAATCAGGTCTATTCACTGTCCCCAGTATAAGATTCAAACCATTATCCAACAAAACAAATATAAAGACTGTGACAAAACACAGTTCAGTACTACAAGCACTACATGACTGATGATGACAAACAGGTGTGTCCCACGAAGAACCTGTAACGCAGGTCTGCTTATGAACTCCCCTAAAATCCCCGTACAAAAACCATTAAAACCCAGTCACACAAACCATCATTTGATCCACCAGAAAACAACTTCTCTCCGGTTTCAACACAAGCACTCCATACAAAACTCAAGTAATGTGCTAATATTTAGTACATTGCTGGCCTCGTCTTTCTTTATATTAATTTACCTGCCATTAATTTCTGCCATCACTGAAATCACATTTGACCTTAGACTAATATCATTTTAACTGTGTAAAATTCCATCAAATTGAATTACATATTATTTATATTATGAATTAAGAATTTTAAATAAGTTAAAAAAATGAATTCCCCTAAAATCAGTACAAAAACATCCCCATTCAAACCCAGTCACACGAACCATCATTTGATCCATCAGAAAACAGCTTCTCTCCTGTTTCAACACAAGCACTCCATACAAAACTCAAGTAATGAGATAATATTTTATGAGTACTTCCTGTAATCAGCAGTTTGATCATGCTGGCCTCGACTTTCTTTAAATTTACCTCTTCCATTTCTGCCATCACTGAAATCACAATTGACCTTAGGCTATTATCATTTTAACTGTAAAATTCCATCAAATTGAATTGAATAATCCTTACATATTATTCATATTATGAATTTAAATGAGTTAAAAAAAAAACTAGTGCTAATGCAACATTTTGTATAAATCTTAATGGAACGAGGGAATGGACTGTTTAGTTTATGTGATTCGTATTCGTAAATTAAAAAGTTCAAATTTGACTCATTCATCACAGGTGTGTCCCATTATGACAAACTTGCGTTACACGTCTCTTTATGAACTCCCCTGAGATCCCAGTACAAAAATATCCACTTTTCAGCCCAGTTACACTACCCAATATTTAATATCAGTAAACAGACAATCCAGCCTGTTTTAACACAAGCACTTCATACGAAACACAAGTTTAATCTTGCTAGTTCTTTAGGCTTTACAAACATTCCATGGAAAAATACTGTATGAGTCCTGAACCAGAAGGCATGTTTCATGTTTTGACAGGATCTGTGTAACGCCCCCATTTGTCAAGCAGATGATAACAAAGGTAGGCTAAAATGAGAAATATTTCCTCATGAAAAGATTAATATTGTCAGTTGACAAGAAAATTTACATTTAATCATTAGCAGACGCTTTCATCCAAAGTAACTTACAAATGAAGAGAGCAATAGAAGCAGTGAAACCGACCATAGGGCAACAGTATCCAAATGTCGTGACCAGTCCCAGTAAATCCAGCACAGCCTATAATTATAATAGATATATAGAAAGTGTTAGTACTGAGTCAAATGTTGGTGTCTTAGATGTGTCTTTAGCAGTTTCTTGCAAATGGCTAAATGGGTTTTCCCAAGAATCAAGACTAAATATCTTGTCATTTTTCTTATAAAATACATCTTGATTTAAGAAAATACATCTTGATTTAAGAATTTTTTGATATTTTGACTGGAAACAAGACAAAAATACCAAGTAAGAATAGCATTTATTTGCAGTGTACAGAGCTAAATCTCATCTGCAGTCCCTGATTTGAATGTATGAATGAGATGAGTGTGTTGTTTCTTCAGTGATGAGTGACATTTCTACCAGCATGATTTCAACATCACCAATATCTCAGCCATTATAAAGTACCAGAAACACTCAAATCAGTGCAGAAACCAGTTAAGACCAGCCAATCATGAGTTACTCCAACCACATCAGCACAATAATCTGAGGCCTGGTTTCACAGACAGGGTTTAGATTAAGCCAGGATCAGACCTTTGTTCAATTAGCCCTTAATCACTGTTAAAAAAGAATAACACTTAAGGTGTTTGGGGTCAGAATGACTATATATAAATATTATAGAAAACTATATATCATTTTTTTTATTTACTTCTCAACTATACATTTCTATACAGTTTTTTAACTATTTACTGCACAATTACATAACTAGGCCATAAATTGGCTCATGAAAAAAGATTTTTTAAAGAAAAAAATCACTTAAATGATGATCTTAATTAAATCTAAATAGTTTTTGGACATTGCTCTATGTGTTGGGGATAGAATACTGACATCTGCTGGTTTGTGGAAAAACTTTAGAAATTATAATTAGCTTGTTCCATGTTGCATATGTGACATTTTTCAGATTTATGCCAGTTTAGTTGATTTTATTTGGCAATTTCTATAAAAATGCTCTCTGTTGCAGTGACATACGCGTGTGTTTGTGTGTGTGTGTGTGTGTGTGTGTGTGTGTGTGTGTGTGTGTGTGTGTGTGTGTGTGTGTGTGTGTGTGTGTGTGTGTGAGATAGAAAGTTCGTTCCACTTTGGGTTTATGCTCTAGGACCAGACCTTGATTTAAATGTAATTTTTTTTAGATTTATGCCAGTTTTGTTTATTTTATTTGGCAATTTCTGTAAAAATGCTCTCTGTTGCAGTGACATACGTGTCTGTGTGTGTGTGTGTGTGTGTGTGTGTGTGTGTGTGTGTGTGGGTGGGTGGGTGGGTGGGTGTGTGTATGAGATAGAAAGTTCGTTCCACTTTGGGTTTATGCTCTAGGACCAGACCTTGATTTAAATGTATTTTTTTTTAGATTTATGCCAGTTTTGTTTATTTTATTTGCCAATTTCTGTAAAAATGCTCTCTGTTGCAGTCACATTTGTGTGTGTGTGTGTGTGTGTGTGTGTGTGTGTGTGTGTGTGTGTGTGTGTGTGTGTGTGTGTGTGTGTGTGTGTGTGTGTGTGTGTATGAGATAGAAAGTTCATTCTACTTTTTATTTATGCTCTAGGACCAGACCCTGGTTTATTTGTAAAAATTTTCAGATTTATAATGGATTTACTTTTATTTTTTTGACAAACAAAATTAAAAAAGTCATTTTTTTAATTTTCCCATTCATTTTCAATGTGGGGTCATTTTGAACCCAAACACCTTAAATGGTAAAAAAAGAAAAATGTACACACCTTTAGAACAACCAAATCAAGCCCAGTTTTTTTTTTGTGCATGTTTAGATAGATTATTTAGGAAAAGTCACAGAGTTTCATGCCCCTGAGATGAAGGTAACACTTTTAAAAAATGAAGGAAAAGTCCATTCTGACCCCAAACAGTGATTAAGGGTTAGGACATTTAAGAAGCTTTTATAAATGTGCCTTAGAAAAATACATTACTGGTGTGCATCTTGAGACTAAACAATGGCACTGACAATTTAGCTTTCAGTTAAAACAACTCAAACATGCATTTTAGTCTGGGACTAGGTTTAAGTCTTGTCTGTGAAACTTGACAAGTTTTTCATATTTGTGTACAAGCCTTATACTTTGTTCTTAAAACCCTTCCAGTAAGTTAGTTGGTTTGGGTAGCTGTAACATGTTTTGCTAAATTAGTTTTTCAAGGACTAGAAGTGAGATGGCTCCCTCTTGAGGCTGGATGAATTTACTGCATTTAAAGATATGTTCATCCTGCAGTATTTTATATCAGACTGTAAACAGTTGGTCATCTGTGATCTGGGTCTCATATCAGAGGATCTACAGACTAACATTCATTATTTACATTTGAAGCCTTTCCCTGCAGTTCTGAGGGAGTCTTGTCTTTATCATCTGTGAACTTTTGACTAGTTTACTTTCTGATTGCAGAAAAAAAAAAGAGTAGAGTAATGCTGCCTTATAGGGATAGTTCGCCCAAATATGAAAATTATGTCATTATTTTCCCACCTTCATGTCATTCCAATCCGGTATAATTTATTCTGTGGACCCAAAAGAAGATGTTTTGAAGAATTAAAGAGATTTATGTTGTTACACCTGGACTCACGTTGTTTAAAGGTGTTTCGTCACTTACCAAAACAGCTTCATCAGTTGTGTGATCATGACCTGCATCCCAAAAGATCCTTTGAAGGGGACATATTATGCCCCTTTTCCCAACATGTAATATAAGTCTCAGGTGTCCCCAGAATATGTCTGTGAAATTTCAGTTCAAAATACCCCACATATCATTTATTATAGCTTGTCAAATTACCCACTATTTGTGTGTGAGCAAAAACACGCTCTTTTTGTGTGTCATACAATTAGCAGATTGAACGCGCGTCGACCGCCACCGGAAGCCAGTTATTTTCGTTTCTAAAGTTTTAAATATGTATATTTTTACGACAAAACCGCACGGATTACCCTCAGAAGGCCTTCGTTTATCCCCCTGGAGCCGGATGGATTATTTTTGGGAAGGATGCATGCACATTTTGGGACTTGAACGATGTGGACCCCGTAGTTTCACATTATAACCACTGAAAGATCTAAGACATTTTCTAAAATAACTGAAAATGTGTTCGTCTGAAAAAAGATTGACATATGCATGAGGCTTGAGGGTGAGTAAATCATGGGTTTAATATCATTTTTGGGCGAACTATCCCTTTAAGCCAGGTGTTCAGCTGGGCCTTTGTTTTAGTGAGATTGCCGCTGTCCTTTAGGGAGTTGTCGTACTGCTTTCCGAGGCAACGGATCCTTTGATCTTGGATTGTTGGGATCTCACAACCCTGGATGTTGAAGATGTTTTCCTGTTAGCTTCCCCTTCAAGATACTGAGGCTCCTAGACTTTTCCGATTTAAACTGCAGGCATGCCCATGTTGCCATCTTTTCCAGTCCGCTCAAGATCCACTGTGTCCCCTGAATAGATGGAGTCATCACTGTCACGTCGTCCTTGAAAGCTCGACAAGTGGGATGTCTTGTGCCGTCGTCTGCTTTCGGGCCTCTGCATTGCTTTCCTCCTGCCTTTAACAACAGATTCATAGCCGCTATAAACAAGGCCACGGAAATCGCGCATCCTGCCATGATGCCCTTCTCGAGCCTTTGCCATTTGGTGGTGACGCTTCCCCACGAACCTCATCTGCAGCACATCCATGTGTGCCATTACAAGCTCAACTACCTCTGGTGGAACTCGATAGTGATCCAATTCCTTTCGGATCGGCTAATGTGGGACGCTTGGGTAGGTTTTGGCGAGGTCCAGCCAAATGACAGAAAGTGTGTTGTTATTACTCTTGGCTTCATTGATGAGCTAGCTAATCACTGCTGTATGTTCCAGGCAGCCGGAATATCCCGGTACTCCTCCTTTTTGGACACTGGGATCGATGAACTCATTTGCGAGCAGGTATGTTGTTATATATAACAAACACACACTGCATTCTATGAGAAGGTGATGTCCACCAGAGTATGAGTCATTAAACGAGGAATGGGCCTATTTTGATAGGAGACACCACCTAGATGAGGCTACATTAACTAGTAGTTCTATCATCAGGCATGCATAACTCTATACAATATAAAAACACAATATACAAACTGTAATAATACACAAAATGCCCTCCGGGAAATGCATGTTCATTCATTAGACAGATTTGTCAATGAATTAGTGGAGAGAATACCATTTATATGGGTCTGTTTCTTGTAGCCTGTACTTTTCTGTGCAAACGGGGAGATATTGCCTGCACTCCCACTGTCTTTGAAGTGTATGAGGGGAACAAAAGGATGATAATTCTCATTGGGGAAACCAGACATCAAGGAATCTTCCTGGGTAAAGGGTTGAGAAGTTTAAATGTAACAATTGTCTGTTTGATCGGTCCAGTCGTTAAAACAAAAACCCAAATTTTGGGAAAGTGTAACAAGTACTAGTCAAGTAAAATCATACTATCATTCTGTTTGGATAATCAGAGCAGACTGGTTGCTATAAGTGGAGGGAAGGGGTGATTCCAGTCATTGCCTGCGTCCCAATGTGCATACTATCCATCCTAAATAGTATGTGACATTAGTAATTGTCAATACTATTTAGGGCAGATAGGGTGGATAGTATGCACATTGGGACGCAGGGATTGTGTTCTTGTGTTAGCAGTGGTTACCTCCAAAAAAAAGCCATCATCAATTTGCATCAAGATGGCTCCACATCCAATGAAATTGCAACAATGAATATTGCACCTAATATAAATAAATAACTATTTACCAGATCATCTCGAGCTGTTGGACAGTGTCACAGTGTCAGCGAGCGTGCATGAAGGAGGGGCTCTCTGTGTAAACACAGAACACAAGACACCTGTTCTCAGGTAGGATGGTTATCCCCCTTTCTTTCTGTCTATCATTTAAAATAATTTAAACTCTTAAGAATACTTACTATAAAAACAAATATTGTGGTTTCTAATAAATGATTATGATAAAATGTTAAATATGTCTTTATTTTGTATACCTATTAATCCTGTTTATATATATATATATATATATATATATATATATATATATATATATATATATATATATATATATATATATATTGTATTAATTCAAGGTGTTTTTCTATTTAGGATTAAGAATATGTAAAGGTACATAATGTACATAATGTAAGGTACAACATGCTGTAAAGCTCTTTTCAAAATAACTTTAAAACAAACAAGCAATAATGTAGAAAACACAATCGTTAGCATATCATTTGCAAATGTAGCCTATATTGTTTTGTTTTTTCAAAACTATTGTTTAATTTAAAGCAACTAGTCCCATATCAAAATCTGATTTGTTTTGATATATATTAACAACAACAACAAAAAAGTTTATTTCACATTTCTGTTCACGAATGCTATGCAAGAGCTTTAGTAGGTTAGCAACCTGAGCTCTCATTCATCTTTAATGTGAATGAATTTGATATCACCCAAGTGACCACACACAAAGGATTTGGATTTTTAGGTATCTTTTGTCCCTGAATTGCACTGGTCAATAGTCAAGCAAATGTTTCCCTAAGTGTTTTGTGTCTTTTTCTCATTGTTTGATGTTGTGAACTGAGTCAGAGTATGTTCCTTTGAATGTTTCACTTGTTTATATAATATACGTATATGTTCTAATTTAATTTAAAAAAAGATAACACAAAATTGTGTTTAGTTCAGTGAATTAAGTAGCTGATATTATTGTTCATTCAATCACTGAGGTCAGATGTTTCCAAGAGAAGTGTTTTTGCCAAAATGCCTCTGCAAACTGATACTGTTCACCTTTCATTGCTGAAAGAGTACTTTTTTTCTTTTTTTTTTGCCAGACAGGGTAAATGCACCAGATTGATTATGCATGAGATTTCATTACCATTTAGATAAATATATGTAAATTATATCCGCATGTCATGTATTTATATTGCACAAACACTAAATAAACCATAAACACACAAAGTATTACCATGTCTGTGGTATCAGTTGTCAAGCTCAGGAGGCTAAAGGCTTTTGTGAGACTGCCCTAGTTCTCAGTTATGCCCAGTGGTTATCAGTGAAATGTGACTCAACAGAAGGCTAGTGTTCTTCTAAAAAGACACTACAGAGGACTGTATTACAAAGTGATAACCTCTCCAGCAGAGAACGAAGCAACTAAAGCATACGATAACTAGCATTTATTTGTATTGTTATCAGAGGATAAAAAAATTGGTTACGTGTCAGCTGTATATGTTTGTGGTATTTTGTCACAAGAGTTTTACATTGCAATGTTTTTTGTTCATTTCCCAACAGGTATTTACAGTGAAGCTGAAGTGCACAGACCCCTGCTTTAGAATGATGCTGCTTGGGTCACACTTCCACAAGAGACCCTTTCCAGCAACTGTATCTCAACCAGTGCACAGCACCCCTGTGTGTCTTTCCAGTTCAGTCTTTGGAAAACATGAAGTCTCCTCCAAGTCTCTCAGCTCCTTTCCTAGCTGGATAACACAAGCACTATTTGACCTATCACAGAGTGAGCAGGAACTCCAACAGTTAAGGGAATGGCAAACTGCAGAAGTGGACAAAGTTAACCAAGGTTTTGATTCTGCTATGCTTGGAGCTCAAAGAGAAGAACGCTACTTGCTGGAGAGAGTGGAGCAAATACATAGGGATATCCAGCAACGTATACAACAGATAAAAAGAGAGAATTCAGCCGCAGCTCGGGTAGGACAGTCCCTGGTAGACAGGCAGCTGAGAAAGGTGGGCCAACTGAGAGAACAGATCCACATGTGGAGTAGATGCCCCAGTGGTCCCAACAAAAGTCAGTTACTGACGGGTGTTCGGGAGCTGATACAACCATGGGAGATCTCCCTCTCTCTAAAAAAATTACATTTCCAGCCTTGCCCACAGCCAAGTGCCATACCATTTGGAGAGGTTGTTGTGCAAGAGAACAACCTGAATTTTCCAGTTGGTGTGTGTGGACCACAGGGCCACAAGTGTGCTATTCATTCTGGAGAGCTGGCACATGAGAACCATGTGGCTGTGTCTGAACAACTGCATACTCCATGTAATGGAGCTGTAGGTGGAATGAACAAAGAGTCATACAGGACAAATACTGGAAGCTCTCGTATTGTCAGGAAGATTTGTATATCAACAAGTGAGGAGAATGCATTGGGGGAAGATGTAAAACTGCCAAGGCCAAAACCACGAAAGCTTTTGCCTTACAAACGGTATAATTCGGAGTCATCCCTGGATGAGGACTTGGAATCGCCTGGTTCTGACATCCGTGGAGATGACCTGTTTTTGGCTATCCATCCAGTGTCTAACCGGCGAGACTCAGAAGACAAATGGCCAGTAACTGGACAAAATGGAGACAGAAAACAACCCCTCTGCAAATCAAAAGGAAATCAAAAGACTTTGCTCCCAGTCTCTAGTAGTGAACTTTCTTGTCCCCCTGAAGGGAATGGACCCAAACAATATGAAGGAAGTCAAGGATCCCAAGGACAAATATTGCATTATGCTAATGATAATATGAAACCTGAGTCTGATTTCAAAGTTGCTAAATTAAGCCATCATAGCTACTTGAATTTTAAGGAACGAGCACAGTTAGGTAAATGCCAAGCTGAACTAAGACAACCTTCCTCTCCACCAGATAGCAATGATTCTAGTTACATGTTCATTGTCAGGTCAGCAAGCAGCCATTGTGACTCAATGAATAGAAAGAAAAGACGGTCTATCTCTATGGCTAACCTTTCTGCCAAGGGTCGTCCTTTGATTAACAGAAAAGGGGAGAACCTAAAGAGAAAGATGAAACGCTGCCTGTCAGAAAGTCCACCCTGTACTAATTCAGAACAAGGCCATAAAGTTTCTGAGACCTGGGAATCAAAAGACCATTCATCCACAGGCTGCTATGATGTTTCCAGTGGAATTTCCAGATCTTTTTCTATGTCTGCTATAGATGGAAAAGCTATGCAGCAAAACAGATGTGAGCAGAAGAAAGATAAAAGAAGTGGAGAGAGATCAAACATGGGGCTATTTATGGCTGAGGAGGAGAGGAGTACTTTAAAAGTTGGACATCTGGTCAAAAAAATTGGCAAGCAAGGATCAGGACGCACTGACTTGACCTTACCCAGTGGACTTCATGCTACTCCTCAAGGGCAACTGTTTGTGGTGGACTGTGGGAATGGCCGTGTGCAGATAACTGATCTCCAAAGAAATGTTGTGCAACAAATCTCTCCTCCAACATGTGAGGGCACTTCCAGACATTGCCGCAATTTCTTTGATGTCGCTGGTAATAGTAAGGGCTTAATAGCCCTTACTTGTGCTGCTGAACGTGTACTGCTAGTGTTTAGCCGTTATGGCCGCCTTCTGCAGACCTTTGGAGGATCAGGATCAGCAGGTGCTCAGCAAGATCTGGAAGCTCCAAGAGGGGTCACTGTGACACCGCAAGATGAGTTTTTGGTGGCTGATATTCGTCGGGGTACCTTAACAGCCTTAAAGCTAGACCCTAAGACAGGAGCTAAAATGGAGCGCACAGTTGTTACAGGATTCCATCGACCTTACCTGGTGGCAACTTGCTTGACATCTGGTTTGATGGCCGTCTCTGAGAGAGGCAATGAAACCGGACGGGCACCTTGTATAAAGGTGCTAGAACCAGGGTGGAACACAATTCGTATCTTGGGTATATGCTCTGGCATGGGTCCTGTTCTTTCGAGTCCTTGGGGCATTTGTATTGATGCAGATGGAGATGTCCTGGTTGCAGACTGGGGAAAGCAACATTGTGTTGTGCTTTATCCTGCTGTGGGTGTTGGTCAGTCTATTGTGAGTGAAGGTCTGAGCAGCCCTAGAGGCCTTGCTGTGCTGCCTGATGGCCACCTTGTAGTATCAGACAGTATGAACCACTGCATTAAGATTTATCGCTACAAATGAGGTTTACATGTTAATCTTTAAATATAAGTTCCTTATAAAATTAAATACATTAGGTTTGTTTGACATCTGCTTGATTAATATACTCTATTTAATACCTTTGAAGAGCTAAGTAGTATTAAGAATGTTAGAAAATCACTCAGAGATAAATAATTAACAAATAATTAATTGTATCTAGTATAGACCTGATGTAAGGATATTTGCTCATTTAAAATATTTTAAACCAATTTGTTTTAAACAACAATCTTGTTGTTTTATCTATAATCTCTGTTATTGTTACATTTCCATTTGATGAACGTATAATTTATGGTAACAGAGATTGTTTTGGCTTTCTATCGGTTCTTTAATAAAGTTGTTTTCCAGCTAAATGTAGTTTTGATTGATTCGCTTCCGTGGCAACAATCATTTGTTATTAAATTAGGGGCCGCCAAGACGACACCATTCTCTCTACATAGACTTTAAACGCGAACCTGTGAGAAACGCTGATGGCGTTCACATGTGCATTAAGAATTGGTTCTATAGTTACGTGTGTTTGAATATATGTACGCAGGTTTGGAATTCCCTACAAACAAAGCCTAAATAAAGTATTGGTGTTTCCTTATAATTTTTGATACAGAATTTTATTTTATCAATTCGGGGTAGATACGCGAATTGAGTTTCCTGACGACGCTTTATCTGTAGAGTGGTAAAGGGATCCTCCATAGGGAGAGACTAGTTGGCACTTCAGCACTGCGTTGACATCGGGTCCAGTCGAAGGTCCTTCATCAGTGTGTGTGTGTGTGTGTGTGTGTGTGTGTGTGTGTATCTAGGCGAAGGTCCTTCATCAGATCTGGATACGGCCTGGATCCAGCAGGCTGCGGGAAAACCTCGGGATAAACAAAGACACTAAAATTAGCGTAGATGCCATTCTTCTTATGATGTAACGAGTACATCAGGATTTATGGGAAGTGTTCCCGGTTCCGGCTGACCTGATCTATGCAGCCTAACATTGAATTATAGAAGTCTATAATGTGTTATGTGTATGCTAGGTCAAAGAGATGTGTCTTTAGTTTAGCTTTGAACTGACAGAGTGTGTCTGCTTCCCGGACAATGTTAGGAAGACTGTTCCAGAGTTTTGGTGCTAAATAGGAGAAGGATCTACCGCCAGCAGTCGATTTAGATATTCTAGGTATTATCAACTGGCCGGAATTTTGAGATCGCAATAGACGTGACGGACTATAATGCATTAAGAGGACGCTCAAGCACTGCGGAGCTAAACCATTTAGTGCTTTGTAAGTGATCAGCAATATTTTAAAATTGATGCGATGTTTAATAGGGAGCCAATGCAGTGTTGACAGAACCGGGCTAATATGGTCATACTTCCTGGTTCTGGTAAGAACTCGAGCTGCTGCGTTTTGGACCAGCTGTAGTTTGTTTAGTAAGCGTGCAGGGCAACCACCCAGTAGAGAATTACAATAATCTAGTCTTGAGGTCAAGTCAAGTCAAGTAAAGTCAAGTCATCTTCATTTATATAGCGCTTTTAACAATGTAGATTGTCTCAAAGCAGCTTTATGCGAGGTCATGAACGCATGAACTAATTGTTCCGCATTTGTCAATGAGAGCATATGGCGTAATTTATTTATATTTTTAAGATGGAAAAATGCAGTTTTACAGATACTAGACATGTGACTTTCAAATGAAAGATTGGTATCAAAGAGCACACCCAGGTTCCTAACCGACGACGAAGACTTAACAGAGCAGCCATCAAGTGTTAGACAGTATTCTAGATTATTACGTGAGGAAGTTTTTTGTCCAATAATTAGAAACTCTGTTTTTCAGAATTTAGTAGTAGGAAATTACTAGTCATCCAATTTTTTTATTTCAGCTATGCATTCCGTTAATTTTGTGAATTGATAAGTTTCATTAGGTTTTGAAGAAATATACAGCGGAGTATTGTCAGCATAACAGTGAAAGCTAATGCCATGTTTCCTAATGATATGTTATGTTATATGATATGTGTGTGTGTGTGTACTTGTACAACTATCTTTGTGAGGACCAGTTTGAGTTTTAGACCATTGGAGTGAGGACAAAGAGAGTAAAGTGAGTACATTTTGGTCGGTCCTCAATTTCTGAGAGCCCTTTAAAGGCCTGTTTGAGGGTCAAGACTTGGTTTTAGGGATCATGAGGTTAAGGGTCGGTTTAGGGTCAGGGTTCGGGTTAGGCTTAGTTGTGATGGGTAAGGTTAGGGTAAGCAGCTAGAGATTACATTGTGTCAATGAATGTCCTCATAAAGTAAGTGTGTGTGTGGTGTGTGTGTGTTTGTGTTTACATACAAAAACCAAAGACATAAAAAATTACACGTTTAAATGGGACAGAGGTTTCCAAAGGACTGTCTGTTTTTCAGATAAGGGTCAAGATTCTTATTCAAGTCTTATTTTCAGATTGTATTGGATAATAATTTGGGCTGCTAATGCAAAGACTGTACTTAAGCTACTTGGTCTTGGGGGACACATATCATGTTTGTATGCATTTTATTAGTTAACAGTTTATTAGTTAATAATTGATTATCTAAAATGGTGATTTTGTAATAATGGAATCTTCTCCCCTGTTCTGGTCAGCTCTGTAAATTTGGTCATGTTTACCAAAGGTTTACAGCTCACACTCCAACATTCATTGCATCCACCCTCTGAGAGCACCATTTTAAAGGCCCTCTGCAGTCCCTTCCTTATGGAACAAAAATATATGGGAATATACTGCAAAATATAATGTGATATATTACATAATACATTTCCATATATTAGAAACTAGTTCTTATATTTTTTAATATACTGCAATATATGCGTTGACCATGTATGGCTATATATTAATGCATATAAAATATGTATAAATGAAGACAAAAACAGCATTAAATGTAATATCATAAAGTTGAATCCAGTATTGTGTACATTTATTGCACATACATGTTCTCATATAAATGTAATCGTATGTTCACACACACATTCACGGAATGAGTTACAACAGATTTCTAGTTTCCAGCATGCTTTATTTCTGACTGTTTAAAGGCGAGTGTAATAAGGATCCACTGGAAGCAAGTTGAGAGATGAGAACCCAAGTGCAGTTTATTAACTAAAACAAAACATGACGCAGCATGAAAACAAAAACCAAAGCATGAACTTGCATAACAGCAGACTACAGGAAACAATACTTGACAAGGACACATGGCAAACATGAGGGCTTAAATACACAGACTAATGACAAAACAAGGGACACCTGTGAACAATGATCAGACAATTAACCAATGACAAGACATGGCAGGATCACATGACAAACATGGAATCACATGACAGACATGGAAACAAGACATGACACAGAAACATGACAAGAACAAACCCAAAACGTGACAGAGAGTAAATTTTAATATGAAGTGTTATTTAATGTGTTTTGCTCAAAATAATATAGATCTGTTAATGTTTAATGTTCTATTATTTTGGAATTTAAAATGTCTTCTGGTATGTAAAAGTTTTTTGGGTTACCATTGTGCTGAAGAGAGCCTGTGGTTCGGTTGCAATTGGACGAATAACATTAACTCTTTAATTACTATATTTTTACAAGTAATGGCTGTCCACTCCTCAGCACAGTAATAGTCTCTTGGCTAAATACTTAAGTATGTGCAGTCTGCTTGTTCCTTTGTTAACTAGCTTTAAAATATGAAAATGCAAATAATTAAGAAATATAGGAAAATATATTACATTGTATATTTCTCTATATATGTGTGTTTATGCTGCATGAGTAAATATATCTGCAATATATTTGTCAGGAGTCACAGATGATACAGACAAGATGGTAAGTTCAATGCTTTAATTACAGAGTGAATCGGAGTCGGAGACAAATGGTGAGTAATAACAACACAGATAATCAGGGATGCTAGCTGAAATGTAATAGAGTCTTTCTTTCTCTCTTTCTTGCAGATGATGATGATTGAAGATCGGTGAAGATGGTTGTCAGGCGGATGGAAGATCGCGTCTCAGGTAAGTGAACAGGTAAGTGTATGAGTCATGAAATGACGAGACCAGACAAGTGACTGCAGGGAGAGTGCACGTTATATAGGGAGTGCTGGTGATGGGATACAGGTGACGGTGATTAGTAGTCCGGGGATAATGAACGGGAGAAAGGCTGAGTGGGAGGTGATGATGAACGTGGTGGAGATGGAATCCTGACAATATTACACATGCATGACCATATTTGATCACATATACATCTATCTATTATGAAGTGTATTACTGAATATAAAATTACATACATTATGATATATTAGTAAATATATTGTCGCATTGGCTCCCTATTAAACATCGTATATGTTTAAAAAAATTGCTGATTACTTACAAAGCACTAAATGGTTTAGCTCCCCAGTACTTGAGCGAGCTCTTAACGCATTATAGTCCTTCATGTCTATTGCGTTCTCAAAATTCCAGCCAGTTGATAATACCTAGAATCTCAAAATCGACTGCTGGCGGTAGATCCTTCTCCTATTTAGCACCAAAACTTTGGAACAGTCTTTGTAACATTGTCTGGGAGGCAGACACACTCTGTCAGTTTAAATCTAGACTAAAAACACATCTCTTTGACCTAGCATTCACATAACACATTATCAAATTCTATAAGTCAATGTTAGGCTGCATAGATTAGGTCAGCCGGAACCGGGAACACTCACATAAATCCTGATGTACTCGTTGGATCATTAGAGGAATTGCGTCTACACTATAGTCTCTGTTTATCCCGAGGTTTACCGCAGTCTGCCAGATCCAGGCCGTAATCTATATTGTTAAAAGTGCTATATAAATAAAGGTGACTTGACTTGACATATTTTTCCATATATGAAAAACAGCAATTCCTTGTGTAGAATTCCATAAATTGTAATATATTAACACAATTTATTATTATGCATATTTTCAAATATACTGTTAAATCATATAATATATTGATCATTCATATACATATAGGGAAATATATTTTCTTTCCATAAGGGCTGCTTCAGTGCCTTTGACTTCAGTGCCTTTTAAGCTAACCTGGATCAAGTGAACAGCTCATTATGACAGTGTTTCTTTCCCTGAATGTATGCTTGGCTCTAGCTCTGAGCAACGTGGCTCCAGCATGATAATCTGATAAAATATCACATTCCATCTAGAAAAGACTGCAAATGGATCCAAAACAGCCTTTAGTTTTCTATAGATCCGAAAATGCACTGGAACAAATGAGTATTAGTTTAATCACAGTGCTCTTGTACTGTAGCCTTAGGGTTTTATATATTTCACAAAACATTTATATGCATGATTTAAATCCTTTGGAAAATGTTTTATCCAAGGTCTTACATACAGTATAACACTTGCATATGCTTAGCTTTCTGCAAAATAAATTTGATTATAAAAAGTATATATTTTAATTAATATTTGATCAGTTTATTGATCTTTTACAGGAAATTGCATTGTCACAGCAATTGAAGTCACTTCAAATAAGTCACTTCCGACTCTGTACCGATCTACAATATACAAATTAAAAAATAAATAATACATGACAAAAATAAATAGTCTACGAAGTCTCATCTATATACCATATGACTACCAGTAGTCATTGATGAATATTGAATATTCAATAGCTGATGAATATTCATAGCAAACAATCTGATAGCCGCTGATAGAAAGGACTTCCTGCTGCACTCAGACTTGCACTTTGGTGCGATCAGTCTGCTCTAAGAAAACAAAATGCTTTAACAATATAGAAAAAGATAAATCTTTATTTTTTGGAATCTCTTTTTTTGTGGTCCACAGTCACACAGGTTTGGAATGTTATGAGTGAGCGAGCACCCTGTCGTAAGATGGCCGCCGTGTGCGGATGTCGAGCTCCATTGGCCAGCAGCGCGGACGAGACATCTATGCTGCGTTCCAGTCCACTTTTAGACACGCACTTGCGAACTTCCCTAAGCACTTCCCCTCGGGGGAATCCCTGCCGCCATTTTGAAGTGCGTTCCACTTCGTGAAGTGGACGAGGGAAGTTTATATGGACAGACCCTCGTTCCCTCGATTTTGACCGAGGGAGCGAGTCTGCTTCAAATGTACACTTCAGGCACCTATATGTCCCACAATGCAACACGATTGTGACGTCACCGCATATCTCGTCTAATCACCACCACACAAACAACTCTATGATATATTAATTATAATTTTTTTTAAATTTAAAACAACCCAAACACACCTATAAACATTTGGATGCTGCATTAAACAAATTCTTAAAGGGAAAAAAATGTAAATAATAAATCAACTCCACAGCTGATTCCAAGTGATCAGGGCTTAGGACGTTCCAGTTCAGCCCATTGCAGTTTCCGCCAGTAGTGGGCACTCGCAATGACGTACATCTGAGTGAACGAGACGAAGGGAAGTTAGCAAGTGAAGGGCATGACAATTTTGGACTGGAACGCAGCCCTAGCCTTTATATGATATCTATGGCTTTAACATGTTTTGCTAAATGAGTTTTGCAAGTACTAGAAGTGAGATGGCCCCCTCTTCTGGCTGGACGAATTTACTGCATTTCAAAATATGTTTTATGTCAGACTGTAAACAGCTGGTCATCAGAGTTGTGATCTGGGTCTCATATCAGAGGATCTACAGACTAACATTCATCACTTACATCTGAAGTCTTTCCCTGCAGTTCTGAGGGAGTCTTGACTTTATTAGATCTGTGAACTCTTGTCTAGTTTACTTGCTGACTGTAGAAAAAAAGGAGTAATGCTGCATTAAAGGGATAGTTTGCCAAATATGAAAATACTATCATTATTTTCCCACCTTCATGCCATTCCAATCTGGTATGATTTATTCTGTGGACCCAAAAGAAGATGTTTGTGGTCCACAGTCACACAGGTTTGGAATGACATGAGGGTGAGTAAATGATGAAATATATATATATATAGTACTTATATATAGATTTTAAACAGTAAAAACTGTTTAAAATGATGTCCGCTCACATGAGATGAAGATGGTCACATTTGTGAAAGCTGTTTTATTTTCCAGACAGCTGATGCCTCATGAGAGCCGACGACTGCCTGCTTTATCTCGGTAATCTTCATGTCATTGAATTGAATTTTCCATTGGGAAATAAATTCATCATAATTAAAACAATAACACCTTCTTATAATCTTATCTTTTGTCCTGTATATTGTCTTAAACTACACAGCTCAGGATAGTCACTAGGGTTTGAGAGTGTCTGTGTTCCAGTGATGTCATCAGCCAATCATGATGTCATTTTCCTGCAGCTGGAGTCATTAGTCACATGACATTTACTGCTCAGGTGATTGGCTGAAAAACAGCTGCATCCAGAACTGAGCAATCATGAGAAAATACGGCAGATTTCAAATCACATACATACTTTACAAAAAATTTGACCCAATGTACAGATAATATAAAATAATTTTCCGTATTGATTTGAACAGGTGTTTTACTCATCTTTTGAAACTCGTTGTGTTAAGTTTTAGGATTAAAAGGGAATGTCCGTAAACGTAACGAATAATGTCCTGGCAGAAAATTAAGTAAAAATTCATTTTTTTCTTCTGTAGAGCAGAAAATTTCTTATAGCTGTCATAGACCAAACCATTTCTTTTAAATAAATAAAAAAATAAATCTTTTCTAATTGGCTTATCCAGTTTTAGCTTTATTAGCTGCTGTTTTATGTAATGTAGATTTATGTTGTTACACCTGGACTCTCGTTATTTAAAGGTGTTTCATCACTTACTAAAGCAGCTTCATCAGTTGTGTGATCATGATCTACACGTGTCTCCAGAGTGTGTCTGTGAAGTGTGGTGGCAAACAAAGTTATATCACTGAATAAGAGACAAACATTTCCAATTGTCTTTGATGAGGTTTATTTTCTTGCAAGAAAGGGCCAGCACTCATACAGTCACACAGAGTGATTATAGTGTGACAGTGAAGGGAGGGCATCCTTTCTCCTTTATAGTCTTGACTGCCAGAATGTTATCTTTCTAAGCCAATGATGATATTTTCAGCCAAATGTGGAACATTCTTAGACTTGTTCATCATATTTCATCCTTGAGTGGAGGCCCTCCTGTCACGTACCAACACTCTTTACCATTCCATTACAATTCTATATAATAAGGTGTGTGTGTGCTCTTTTACTGTCATATGATGGTCACATCTTAAAGATAACATTTCTTCCACAGAAGTTTCAGCTCAAAACCCCCACAGATCATTTATTATAGCTTGTCAAATTTGCCCTCTTTTTGTGTGTGTCTCTGTGTCCCTTTAAATGCAAATGAGCTGCTTCTCTCCGCCCCCTTTCCAGAAGAGGGCGGAGCCTTTACAGCTCGTGCTTGGCAACAGCAAAACTGGAGAATCTCACCCAGCCAAAATATTAGAAACTGTCATGTTCGGCTTTACATGTTTGAACCGGAGTCGGACAATGATGGAGAGACTCGGGAACAACTTTTAGAATGCAACTGGCCGTTTCTGAATGGTTAGTGGATATATTTATGTAGTTGTTGTGGAGTTAAGTTGACTAGCATCATCGACTAGCATGCATCGTCATATTAATCTTAAAATATTTTAGAAAAAACTTTTGTGCAAATCCAGTGTTGAACTGACCCTCGTTTGTGAAGCAGTCCGGCATAAAAAGATTTGTGCAAAAATATAAATCTTAAACGACTTTCTTCTGCACATTTCCTTCATAAATGAAATGTATTTCATCGGATTATAAAAAAAAGGAGTGGGTGGATTTACCATTATAGGCTGGTTGTTTACTCACTCTGGACACACATCTGAGTTCAAACACCTCATAAAAGTGAATTTTGCATAATAGGCCCCCTTTAAATAATAGCCTTGCATTTAACTAACTATTTCAAACTGAACACAAAGCTTTAGGCAAGAATCAGGAGAGGGAGAGAGGTGAGGGATTGATTGGTAGTGAGTGAAAGAGATGGAGAGAAGAGAAGGACAGAGGCTTGTTCTCTCAGTAGATGCTGCATCTCTCTGGAGAAGTCGCCTCGTTTTCCTCTCACTGAATCATCCGGCGTTTCATGCATATCTTCTCAAACGTGTGCTCTTAATCTCACTTCTCTCAAACTTTCTCCAGGATTTAGTTGAGACGGCTGAAATGGGAAACGCCACGATGGATAACAGCACCTCGACACATCCCGACAGACGCTTTGAGACCCGGCGCCGTCAAATCTCTCAGAGCAAAGGCACATCAGAGCCGACGTAAGTTCAGTGAAGGTGTCCTGCAAAACAAACAGTGCAGCGACATCCAGAAAACAGGTTTGGTCTCTCTATGTAAATTCTAGAAATGGAAAGAAAGAAAGACTATTTAAAGGGGTCATATAATGCCATTTTTGTACAAGCTAATATGATTCCTTATAGAGTCTAAATGAAAAGTTTGTAATATACTTTAATTAAAAATTCTCATTAGTATTGTAAGAAAACACTCATTTTACCTGGTCAAAAACAGCTCTGTTTTCAGCACGCCGTTTCAGTGCATGTGTCTTTAAATGATAATGAGCTTTGCTCACCCCGCTCCTCTGTTCTGTGCGTACTGCGTTTGTAACACAATAACACAATAACCATAACGCGTTGTCCATTATAAACGTGGGATTATGAATTATATTGAGAACGTCGTACATAGAAAACATGCCGTAATGTACCCTGAGTGTAAACCTTAGCCGCATTCATCGTGAAGTGTGCAGCAAGCGATTTGCAAAGATTAATATAAAGGTTAATAAAACGTTACACTCAGGAACACGAATAGTTGGTACCGATCCTTTTTTCAGGAGCAGCTTCAGCAAATCCAGCTTTATAATGATTGATTGAATGAAATGATTCACGCAAACATGAAAGCATTGCTGTTGATCGTGGGGAATATTCCCTTCGAAAACAAACTCAGCCACTGCGTCTTCAGCGGTTCGGATTTAGGAACATCAAAATGATGCTGTCTTCGTGATTACACCCAAGAACAGAACACCACAATCGCTTAGACGCCATTCTGCTCATAGACAGCGCTCCAGCGTATCAACAATGACGCACGGACTCTGATTGACAGCTGAGGGCGGGTCTGTGTTGAAACGCTGCTGTCAATCAACAATCGTGGGAGGGGCGTCCGACCATGTCACGTCACACAGTCGAACAGCTTTATTTGAGAGAGGGGAAAACATATAAGAAGATCAAATAAAAAACACTGGATGGATTTTTATCATTTTATGATGGTTGTGTACAGGCACTGCCAACACACATTTCAGTACAATCAACTTGTAAAAGTGCATGTACCATTATATGACCCCTTTAAGAAATCTTGATAATAGGGTGAATTAGTCACGATGTTGTCACGAATTTAAGATTATTGAGTGTATTTCGAATCAGAGTGTTTTGCACATAGAAGTTCTCTTACGAGAGGTTCTCTCGTATTGCGTAGTTGCTACGCTACGGGAAAGCCTTTCTTTCTCGAGATACTGAAGCCAAAAATTATCCTTAGCCGCCCGTGGAGAGGGCGCGGGCTGCGTGGTCGAAGCCCAGGCAGAGAGCGCAAACCACGTGGCGGTCTCCGTCGCTGAGCGAGGCTCTGCACGAGCCACAGGATGAGCGAGGCATTTGCAACAACGCCTCGCGCTCTTTTAGATGCAGAGTGTGTCGCGGGGCGAACACACAAACACATCAGAAGCAGCCTCCGAGCCCTGTTTATATACGCTAAGCCACACCCCTTTTTTGCGGGCTGTGACGCATTAAGCGCGCCAAGCGCGCTCATTGGTCGTGACGTCACGCCAAGGGCTCAGCGGTAGGCTGCTGCAGTTGCCGCAGGGCAGCCAATGGGCACGCTAGTAAGCTTGCCCTAGGTCTGCAGGCTGCCGCACTGCGTTGACAAGATTATAAAAATTAAGGATAATTTTTGGCTTCAGTATCTCGAGAAAGAAAGGCTTTCCCGTAGCGTAGCAACTACGCAATACGAGAGAACCTCTTCTAGAGAGAACAGAGGTTACGTGAGTAACCGAAACGATTCACTCATTGTATTTCCTCGTGTTGACTCGCAGGTTCCGTCAAGTTGACTAAAAGCTTGTTCACCAACCGGATTTTTTACCTCAGTCACTACATCTCAGTTGCAGAGCACCAGATACAGGTGAGTTTTCACTGCAATCTTTGGGAATTCTTAAAATTAACTATCAATTTGAATTGATGGGGTAGAATAAATAACTTATATCTGTACTTTTAAATGTGACTGTTTTTATTAATATTGGAAATGTGATTGACACTGCATGTTTCTGTGATTTGAGTCACTTGTAATTTGAGAACACATTTCAACCATCTTCCTAAATTCATCATGTGAATCGTTTATAAACCTGTTGTCTGAAGTTTTAGGCATTTAAGCAAAAATATTGAAGGGTTAGTTCACCCAAAAATGAAAATTCTGTCATGCATTTAATCATTTCTTGTAAGAATATTTTAGTATTTCTTGAGAATACTTTTTGTGCGCAAAAAACAAACAAACAAAAACATCACAGCGGAAGAAACAGATTCAGCGCGACCAGCTCAGCTGAGGACTTGACTCACTCCGACACTCGGCGCACTGCACGCAAGCTGATCCAGCGATCTCCCCGCGGCTGTCCGGTGATAACACTGAGCTCACTATGCCTTTACTTCGCACTACAACCACCACACTAACCCGGCCAGCCTTGTCTTTTTCAAAGATACAGCAGTTGACTCACTAACCCTAACCCTAACCCTAACCCTAATCCTAACCCTAACCAACCACCCGGAACACCCTAGCAACCACTCACAACACCTTAGCAACAGCAGTTAACCACCTTAGAAACCACATATAAACACCTTAGCAACTACCAAGAACACCCTAGCAACCACCCAGACTACCCTAGCAACCACCCACAAAACCTTAGCAACATCTTCTTTTGAGTGGAAAATAATGAAAGAATGTGGGCGAACTATCCCTTTAATGCAACATTACTCTTTTTTTCTACAATCAGGAAGTAAACTAGACAAGAGTTCCCGGATCTAATAAAGACAAGACTCCCTCAGAACTGCAGGGAAAGACTTCAAATGTAAATAATGAATGTTAGTCTGTAGATCCTCTGATATGAGACCCAGATCACAACTCTGATGACCAACTGTTTACAGTCTGACATAAAACACTGCAGGATGAACACATCTTTAAATGCAGTAAATTCATCGAGCCTCAAGAGGAGCCATCTCACTTCTAGTCCTTGAAAAACTCATGTAGCAAAACATGTTACTACTAACTTATTGGAAAGGTTTCAAGAATAAAGTATAAGGCTTGTTTACAAATATGACACAAATTGCAATGAGATTAAATCTGACTCTTCTCCCCAGTTTCACAGACAATTAAGCCGTTTTGAGCCGTTTTGTTTTCAACAGGAATACATTTTACTGGATGTCTACATTATAACCAGAAAACAGGACAGTCAACCAGAGATGAGCATAAATACATGGAAAGTATTTAAAATACAAATACAAAATACTGTGTGAAAATATGTATTTAAATACAAATACAGTATTTTGTATTTTGAAAATACACAAAATACATGTGAAATTGGCCATCCATTGCAGGTACAGGTCACAGTGAATGAAGAAACTACATAGGCCTACAGACAGAGGCGGACAGAGTACACAGCTTCATTACTTGAGTAAAAGTACAGATACCCCTTGCTAAATTTTACTCAAGTGCAAGTAAAAGTACTACAGTCAGATGTCTACTTAAGTAAAAGTACTAAAGTACTTGTTTCTAAAAGTACTTGAGTATCAAGAGTACAAGAGTATATTTTCTAAATATTGCATTACTGCTGCCACAGTGCTTACATTGGTAAACACAGCAAACACTTGAAGCGACAATCATTAACATTAACTTCAGAAAATTGAAATAGAGGTGGGGCCACGGGTTCGGGATGCGATATGTTTTTTCCCAGGATGGTAGGGGAAGACTCATGAATATTCATTAAGGAAGTCATCCCTGATTGGTCTGATGACCTACCCCTAACCCCACCCCTAAACCTACCCGTCACTGGGGTTAAGACCAATCAGGGATGACTTCCCTAATGAATATTCATGAGTCTTCCCCTACCATCCTGGGGAAAAAAATACTCCCGGGATGGACTTGCTGCGTCTTCATCCATTGTTTCGTCCATGGTTTCGTCTCTTATCTAAATCTGACCATGGAGTTGACTTTGGCGGAAAGCTGAAGGTGATTGCTGATAGGCTGTCCCAATCAGTGGCGCCTGCACAATCCAATCACGTTTGAGAGCGAAACAACAAATTGAGGGTTTCCAAGATGTTTCTTTTTTCCTTTTTTTTTTTTTTTTTTAGAAGAAGTAACGGGTACTCACAGTTATGGATAGAAATGTAGTGGAGTAAAGAGTACAATATTTGCCTCTCAAATGTACTTGAGTAAAGTCATGAGTACTCCCCAAAAATGATACTCGAGTAAAGTACAGATCCCTCAAAACTGTACTTAAGTACTGTACTCAAGTAAATGTACTCGGTTACTGTCCGGCTCTGCCTACAGACTTATTCCTTTCTTTCTTTCTTTCTTTCTTTCTTTCTTTCTTTCTTTCTTTCTTTCTTTCTTTCTTTCTTTCTTTCTTTCTTTCTTTCTTTCTTTCTTTCTTTCTTTCTTCTTTCTTTCTTTCTTGCAATTACAAATAAACTTATGCAAAATAGCAGCCATTTATATTTATTTCTGGTTACAATGTAGTCTATTAGAGAGAAGAGGTGTTAGTGAGGCCAGCAGGGGGTGCTCACCCTGTGGTCTGTGTGGGTCCTAATGCCCCAGTATAGTGACGGGGAAACTATACTGCCAAAAGAGCACCGTCCTTCGGATGAGACGTTAAACCGAGGTCCTGACTCTCTGTGGTCATTAAAAATCCCAGGATGTCTTTCGAAAGAGTAGGGGTGTAACCCCGGCATCCTGGCCAAATTTGCCCAGTGGCCTCTGTCCATCATGGCCTCCTAATCCTCCCCATATATACTGATTGGCTTCATCACTGTCTCCTCTCCACCAGTAAGCTGGTGTGTGGTGGGCGTTCTGGCGCAATATGGCTGCCGTCGCATCATCCAGGTGGATGCTGCACATTGGTGGTGGTTGAGGAGATTCCCCCCTTCTATGTAAAGCGCTTTGAGTGTCGAGAAAAGCGCTATATAAATGTAATGAATTATTATTATTTATTATTATTACTTGTGGTGAACACTATAAAAAATACTGTATGTAAAACTGTGGGAACCTTTTCTGCTATCTAGCAAAGAATATGGATGGGCGATATGACCAAAATCTCAATTTTACTTCACAGTAACAATATCATGGTTTCACAATTCTCAATATCAGTTTTGATTCCACAGCATAAACTGAATTTCAAACTCTTTTGAGGTTTTGTTGTTGTTGCAGGTAGTCCAATGCTTTTTAAGTAATTTTATGTTTATTTTATGTAAAGTTTATTTGTTTCTATAAGTTTAATAAAATTAGAAAGTGTATCTAAAATTTAAAATTAGAATTCATTTAGATTCATTTGACACTATTTACCCCTTTTTTATTATTATTTTTATGTACAATAAAACTAAAAGCTGAAGATGTTTGTGGTGTATCATTCATCAGTGTTTGTTTTTCCACTCCAACGTTCCAGTAATTCCTGCCCACTAAAAGCTGTACGGATAAATTTACCCCACAAATAGGCCCATCTATGTAAACGATTTAGAAAAAGTTCCATCAATTCACACTTTATATCATCGCTATCATATGTAGTGTCATATCAACCAGGCCAAACATGCAGTAATGCTTTAAACACATTTGACAAGCTAGTTGATAAAAGTCAACAACCGGTCAAGACTGATTGGCTAACGCTATTTTCCCACTTGTCTGTGCTCTTTTATTCTTTCATGTTAACTGAAGTGAATAATGCACTATTTTAACTTTAATCAACATGTAGAATTGATCATGACATTCTCACTTTATTCCAAGAGAAAAATCTCTGATTCAACGCTGAGCCAGTGCATGTCTGAACTAGTTGATGCACTAAATCAGTACCCTGATAAAGAGGTTGACTGGCAACAAGTATTTTATGTATTTTGAAAATTTTAGATTTTTCCAAAGGCTTTAAAATACAAAATGCAAAATAGTATTTTGTATTTCTAATATTTATTTTAAATACATGTATCTGAAATACTGCCCATCCCTGCAGTAAACATGAATGACAGGATTGAAAGTGAGGCTTTGAGCGACTGAACTACATTGTGGATGTAGTGGATTACTGAACAACATGCCAATAGTTTATCTGACAAAAAAAAAAAAAGTAAACCCCCCAAAAAATCATTCATTTTTCTTTGAAAGTTGTAATGACAAGTAATATAGGATCTTATATTATTGTGTGCCATTGTAAAGACTGTAGGTCTATCCCTCATAGCCTCATTTTCATCTGCATAACAAACAATACGTCATCAACTCGACTACAGTCGTATACAGTCGATGGTGCTTTCAGTGATGGCAGGAATGGAAGAGGGAAAAGAAGAAATGAATAAAAGAAGAAAGCCAGCAATGATCTGAGGGAAACAGGAGAGGCTCGTAGAACACGAGCTAAATGAAGCAAAAGTTGTGTAGTGCTTGTGTTGAACAGGCGGGAGTGTTTGTCTACTGATGGATTTTACATGAGGATTTATGGAAATAAACAGGCCTGTATTACAGTTTCTCATGATGAGACACACCATATATTGAGCGTGTCATGGCATTTTGTGCTTGTCACTGAAGTGTGTTTTGTAACAATCTTTCTTTGAGGATTGTATCGGTAATGTCAGATTCTGTTGGATGTAGTGGACTGAATCTGAGGACAGTGATAATGGAGAGTAAATGAGGGACTGAAAAGGATGATGGGATACATGAGGGTGGTCTGAGCTGGTTTGTGCACTTGTGCTTTTCTAAAATCGGTCTCTCTCGCGCAGTCTCTCGCTCAGCAGGCAGTCTTCGGCTCTCATGAGGCAATTTTTTTAAAATTTGCACCCTGTTGACTTCAATGGGGCAAGTAGTAAGCCTGCTTTTTAGCCTCTTAACATCCTTGATGTGTCATTACAAGTGCACAGGTCATGTGAGTGATTCCTTTGGAGTGAACACGGGTCAATCTGATTGCAGTAGATGTGAAAGATATGAATAAAAATTATGTTTATTCAGCCAGCGCACATACCTGTGTTTACATCCTGTTTTCGTTCAAAGTCCATAGTAATCGATTGTCGAGTTCACGCGCGTGATCATAGGTACTAAACATGACCTGTACACTTGTAATGACACATCAAGGATGTTAAGAGGCTAAAAGCAGGTTTAAGACTTGCCCCATTGAAGTCAACAGGGTGCAAATTTTAAAAATAGAATAACTCGGTGTAGGCAACACCGATTTTTGTCGTTCTCTGTATTGACAGCTCTCCAAATGTACAAAAAAATGAGCTCAATGTTAAAATTGACCGGAGTTCTCCTTTAACACTGGATTAATCACAGAAGAAACTGCAGACTGACTGAATGTATCGGTAAGAAGGTAGTCTCAATACGAGACAAGATGTCAGAATAAGAGCCATTGTGAGGGAAGGAAATATATTTGCAGTGGAATGCAGTTTCTTTTCCCTTTTACGTCAATCTGAACGCCTCTCCTGTTTCCCTCAGATCATTGCTGGCCCTCTTCTTTTTATTAATTTCTTCTTTTTCCTCTTCCATTCCTGCCATCACTGAAACACCATCGACTGTATACGACTGTAGTCGAGTTGATGACGTATTGTTTGTTATGCAGATGAAAATGAGGCTATGAGGGACAGACCCACAGTCTTTACAATGGCACACAATGTATAATATAAGATCCTAAATTACGTGCCATTTTTACCGTTTTTTTGTTGTTGATGTTTTTACAAAATACTTTCTGGCTGCCAGGCTGTGATCACATGACTGGCCCAATACTTCAGTGCTCAGCACTTATAGCCCACTATTATTGAACATTTTATTATAATTATATATATAATTAGTGTGTGTATATATATATATATAACTTATATTTTAATTGATGACAAGTTTGGTTGTTTTATGGCAAGGCTAACCAAGGCTGCATTTATTTGATCGATAGTACAGTAATATTGTGAGATGTTATTTCAGTTTCAAATAACTTTCAAAACTTTTTAAATGATTTTTTTGTCTACTTTTTTTTTTGTTAGATAAACTATTGGCATGTTGTGCAGTATAATCCACTTTGTTTCAGGTATACTACACTTGGCTGAAAAGTTCTCAACTGGGTTTACAGGGATACACCTGACTTCATCTGTGTACCAGATTGGATCCGGTGTAACATCTTTGATTCGGGAGATCAGAGAATATCAGCGCTTGACCGAAGCAGCTCAACAAGTTGATGACAACATAATGCTGTGAGATCCAGGCAGTCGAGGATTCTGATGAAAGAGGAAAATGAAAAATAAATAATGAAAAATAAATAATGAATAAAAATAAGAAAAATAAATAAATAAAATTGACACTTATTTAGTGTTTTTATGTACTCAAATGACTGTACGTAACAGTTCTCTGGTGCGGTCCAGTTGACAGCGGTCGTCTGGATGTCTATATGGAAACTGGCATCAGAAACTACAGCCGTTTGGACAAACTTCAGTATCGCTGATGTTCAACAGAAGAGAGAAGATCCTTCAGTTTGCATCTATCATCTTCTAGCGAGGCCTATGAGGACTGTGATGGGACTGTTTTCCAGAAAGTTCCATTGCCTGTCAGTTCTTGGGCCGTTCAGATTGACGTAAAAGGGAAAAGAAACTGCATTTTACTGCAAATATTTCCTTCTCTCACAATGGCTCTTATGCTGACATCTTGTCTCGTATTGAGACTACCTTCTTACCGATACGTTCAGTCAGTCTGCAGTTTCTTCTGTGATTAATCCAGTGTTAAGTCTGAATATTTATGGAAAACTTTGTCAAAGGCAAAAAGGCAGGTTTAATGCAGTCAGAGAACAGATGATATGATGGTAAGTAGAATAAGAATTCTAATTCTACTTGCAACTTTCTTCTGTGGAACAAAAGACCCCATTCAGCAAACCCAGATCCATCACTCGTTATCACAGGGAAGTAACACTGTTTCATTTCAACAACAGTATTTCATTGACTTTAATGAACATTTGGCACATGATGTGTTTCTCAGCATTTATGAGTGAGGTGTGTGTGTCTTGTTTCTGTTTCAGTGACGCACATTAAAGATGGGAAACTTCCAGAAGCTTCTGTGAGCCATCGACAGACGCGTCACAAAACATCTTGAAGAGCTTTAAGCTGAAAGAAGATCGCCAGAGACCGTAACTAAACCCCTGAGAAAGCTAATCAGTGATATTTGGTTTACTCTGTGAGATTTGTGTGTGTGTTTTCTAGCTGACATTGAGGAGCTTCTAGAGCATTTGATTGATGAACCGGTCGCCATTTTAGAAGCAGCAGAATCCGGTCAGTTTCTGTAATTCAATGGCATTATACAAAAATAAAATTAATATGTTTTTAAATGTACTAAAATATTTGAATGTTGTAAACTTCAGTGGAGACTCTGAAGGGACTCATGGAAGCAGGCATCAGAAACTACAGCGTTTATTTTTCAGTAGAACACAAGTCACCATTCACGTTCATTGCATCATTTTCCACACAGTGAAGGTGAATGGTGACTGAGACTCGTTCAGCAAAATATCCTCTTGCACACATGAAAATTGATATGACTTTAGAATATCACTCTCAATATAACGCTCTTGTTTTCTGATACTATTCAACAGGTGTGTGAAGATGAAAGATTCACTGGTTCTGTTGGTTTCTGTTCCTGAGGCTACAAACTTCTGCCAAGTCTCCCTTGATATCACAGGGAAGTAACCGTTTCATTTCTTTAACAGTATTTCAGTATATCAGACTTTATTGAACATTTGGTACATAATGTGTATCTCAGCATTTATGAGTGAGGTGTGTGTGTCTTGTTTCTGTTTCAGTGACGTACATCAGGAACACTAGAAGCTTCTGTGATGGACAACGACCAACAACGAGTTTGACTCACCAATATCTCTGCCATTATATTAGAAAAGCACAAGTGCACAAACCAGCTCAGACCACCTCATGTATCCCATCATCCTTTTCAGTCCCTCATTTACTCCCCCTTTTCACTGTCCTCAGTAAGATTCAGACCACTAACAGAATCTGATATTACCGATACAATCCTCTGAGAAAGATTGTTACAAAACACACTTCAGTGACAAGCACAAAATGCCATGACACGCTCAATGTATGGTGTGTCTCATTATGAGAACCTGTAATACAGGCCTGCTTATTTCCATATGCAAAATCCATCAGTAGACAAACACAACTTTTGTTTCATGTAGCTGGTGTTCTACGAGCCACTCCTGTTTCCCTCAGATCATTGCTGGCCCTCTTCTTTTTATTGATTTCTTTTTTTTCTTCTTCCATTCCATTCCATTTTTTATGCAGATGAAAATGAGGCTATGAGGGATAGACCTACAGTCTTTACAATGACACACAATATACAATATAAGGTCCTATATTACATGTCAGTTTTACAACTTTCAAAACGTTTTTCATGAATTTTTTGCCTACATTTAAGTTTTTTGTCAGATAAACTAGTGGCATGTTATACAGTAATCCACTACATCCACAATGTAGTTCAGTCGCTCAAAGCCTCCCTTTCAATCCTGTCATTCATGTTTACTGTCCTGTTCTCTGGTTAGTAGTAGACATCCAGTAAAATGTATTCCTGTTGAAAACAAAACGGAAAAACCAGACAAATCTGAGCTGGTCTTCCAGCCTGATCACAGTTAGTTTAGCAGACTATGGTTTCAGAGGAGTTTAGGCCCTTCTTCATATAGTCAGGCCGATCTAAGATTATCAGTCTGACCAACCAGCTTGGCAGACCAGCTAAAACCAGCTTAAACCAGTTAAAACCAGCCAACCATGAGTCATTCCAAGGCCTGGTTTCACAGACAGGGTTTAGATTAAGCCAGGATCAGACCTTAGTTCAATTAGGACATTTAAGAAGCTTTTATAAACATGCCTTAGAAAAAGACATTACTGGTGTGCATCTCGAGACTAAACAATGGCACTGACATATTTTAAGATATACCAGTGCAAGTTGCTTTCAGTCAAAACCACTCAAACATACATTTTAATCTGGGACTAGTCTTAATTGTCTATGAAACTGGGGAGAGGGTCAGATTTAATCTCATTGCAATTTGTGTCATATTTGTAAACAAGCCTTATACTTTATTCTTGAAACACTTCCAATAAGTTAACATGTTTTGCTACATGAGTTTTTCAAGGGTTAGAAGTGAGATGGCTCCTCTTGAAGCTGGATGAATTTGGACGTTTTGTTTAAACATTTTTTGCTTAAAAGATTCAAATCAATTACAAGACAGTGTATTAAACATATTCAGCATCTTTGATACAAATAACAAAGAATAGAGTGAAACATGATTCCTGTCAATGTTCTTTCTTCAGTGAAAATCATTTTGTTGTCGGAGTTCCCCTACTGGAACTTTCCCATCTTCTGGCTTCAGATTACATGCCATCATAGATGAATTTTCATTGGATGTCTTCTGGCCAATCAAAATCTGACACTTGTTAGATGAACCAGAATATCAAAGAGGGCGAAGTCCAATCAGAAGTCAGCATCCCCATATATGACCATAAATTATTAAAAATAGTTCCTTGAATTGACCATTGCATGTTCTCTTCGCTAAAGGATCAGTTGAAGATCCCTTCAAGAAGGGATTCACTTTTGTCTGGAACTTTACTCTCTCTGTTCTCCTGTTGAACCCCAGCTGTCGGGATGATTTTCTCTCTTCTGTTTTTCTTCAGACATATTGAAAATTGTTTAAACGGCTGCCATTTCTGATGCCTGTTTAAAAACATGTATCCTCTGTTTTTAACATAGAGACGACATAGAGAACGATCAGTGTCAACTGTACTGCACCAGAGAAGTGTCACACATTCATTTGAGTAAATAAAAACACAACAAAGCATGGTCATTTTTAATCTTGGTCAAATTTTTTTGAGGGGGGGGGGGGGTGTCCCCTTTGGTCGAATAAGGTTTTGTTTCTCCTGGAAGGGTTTTGCTTTTTTCGGGGAGGGGGGTCCCCCTCGGTCGAAAAAAGTTTAGTTTTACCGGGGAGGGGGGGGTCCCCCTTGGTCGAATTTTTTTTTGTTTTTCAGGGAAGGGGGGTCCCCCTCGGTTGAATATGTTTTTTTTTTCCGGGGAGTGGGGTCCCCCATTTTTCCTGGGAGTGGGGTCCCCCTAGCCTGGTAATACCAGACTCTGCTACTTCACTTTGCTTCGTAGACAGAGTCTGGAATAGCATAATAGAGAAGTGTTTTCTCTCTCGCAGGGGGCGCTTGTCTGAAGTTTAAAATCATTGGTTGCCCGTAAGCCAATCACGTAACGTTTGATTATCGAGGGAAATATCGGAGTGAACATGGCTGTGAACGACTTTTGCGGATTATGTGAAGTAAATCTACGCATCCACGGTACAATCAGCGTCTACGTCATGGCTGTTCGCCCTCTGTTCGTTGATTGGCCCGGCTGTTTTCAGGCCGGTGGTAAACTGAAAGATAGGCTGCTATCTCAGACTGACTACAGGAGCGAAATGAAATTAGCGGAAGTAGGAAGTCTGACGTAGTCAGGCTAGGGTCCCCCTCGGTCTAATAAGGTTTGGCTTTTACAGGGAGGGGGGTCCATTTTTGTCAGGACCACTATTGTCAAATACGACAAACAGTTTGGATTGGTGGTCTGGTTCTGTTCTGGGAAGCTTAGAATGGATAAGAGCAGGTAGAGCAGCAATAACCACCTTGGGGTAAACAGAACATAACCAACATTAATGTATTGCAGATATCATTAATGTTAATATTTTAATGTACAACATAATTTGAGAATTTAGTCTGAAACAAAGGGGAATCAGAATTCCAAATCATGACTGACGAGAAAAGGAGCTGGGGATGGAGGGTAAAGAGCTCACAACACCTTAGCAACAGCAGTTAAACACCTTAGAAACCACATATAAACACCTTAGCAACCACCAAGAACACCCTAGCAACCACCCAGAACAGCTTAGCAACCACCCACAACACCTTAGCAACATCTTCTTTTGGGTCCACAGAAGAAATCATATCATATTGGAATGACATGAAGGTGGGAAAATAATGAAAGAATTTGGGCGAACTATCCCTTTAATGCAACATTACTCCTTTTTTCTACAAGCAGGAAGTTAACTGGTCAAGAGTTCCCGGATCTAATAAAGACAAGACTCCCTCAGAACTGCAGGGAAAGACTTCAGATGTAAATAATGAATGTTAGTCTGTAGATCCTCTGATATGAGACCCAGATCACAACTCTGATGACCAACTGTTTACAGTCTGACATAAAACACTGCAGGATGAACACATTTTTAAATGAAGTAAATTCATCAGGCCTCAAGAGTCATCATCTCACTTCTAGTACTTGAAAAACTCATGTAGCAAAACATGTTACTACTAACTTATTGAAAGGGTTTCAAGAATAAAGTATAAGGCTTGTTTACCAATATGACACAAATTGCAATGAGATTAAATCTGACTCTTCTCCCCAGTTTCACAGACAATAAGACTAGTCCCAGACTAAAATGTATGTTTGAGTGGTTTTAAGTGAAAGCAACTTGCACTGGTATATCTTAAAATATGTCACTGCCATTGTTTAGTCTCAAGATGCACACCAGTAATGTATTTTTCCAAGGCATGTTTATATGCTTAATGTCCTAATTGAACTAAGGTCTGATCCTGGCTTAATCTAAACCCTGTCTGTGGAACCAGGCCTCAGATTATTGTGCTGATGTGGTGGGAATGGCTCATGGTTGGCTAGTTTAAGCCGTTTTGTTTTCAACAGGGATACATTTTACTGGTCTACTGTCTACAACTACTAACCAGAGAACAGGGCAGTCAACCAGAGATGGGCATAAATACATGGAAATGTTTTTAAAATACAAATACAGTATTTTGTATTTTGAAAATACACAAAATACATCTGAAATTGGCCATGCAGGTATAGGTCACAGTGAATAAAGAAACTACACAGGCCGACTGACTTTACATTCCTAACCTCATCTCTGCCCTCTCTGTCTTTCTTTCTTTCTTTCTTTCTTTCTTTCTTTCTTTCTTTCTTTCTTTCTTTCTTTCTTTCTTTCTGTCTTTGTCTTTCTTTCTTTCTTTCTTTCTTTCTTTCTTTCTTTCTTTCTTTCTTTCTGGCGATTACAAATAAACTTATGCAAAATAGCAGCCATTTATATACTTATTTCTGGTTACAATGTAGTCTATTACTTGTGGTGAGCACTATTAAAAAATTCATACTGTATGTAAAACTGTGGGAACATTTTCTGCTATCTAGCAAAGAATATGGATGGGCGATATGACCAAAATCTCAATTTTACTTCACAGTAACAATATCATGGTTTCACAATTCTCAATATCAGTTTTGATTCCACTGCATAAACTGAATTTCAAACTCTTTTGAGGTTTTGTTGTTGTTGCAGGTAGTCCAATGCTTTTTATGTAATTTTATGTTTATTTTATGTAAAGTTTATTTGTTTCTATAAGTTTATTAAAAATAGAAAGTGTATAAAATTTAAAATTAGAATGAATTTAGATTCATTTGACACTATTTACCCCTTTTTGATTATTATTTATTATGTACAATAAAACTAAAAGCTGAAGATGTTTGTGGTGTATTATTCATTAGTGTTTGTTTTTCTTAATTAACGTTCCAGTAATTCCTGCCCACTAAAAGCTGTACGGATAAATTTACCCCACAAATAGGCCCATCTATGTAAACGATTTAGAAAAAGTTCCATCAATTCACACTTTATATCATCGCTATCATATGTAGTGTCATATCAACCAGGCCAAACATGCAGTAATGCTTTAAACACATTTGACAAGCTAGTTGATAAAAGTCAACAACCGGTCAAGACTGATTGGCTAACGCTATTTTCCCACTTGTCTGTGCTCTTGTATTCTTTCATGTTAACTGAAGTGAATAATGCACTATTTTAACTTTAACCAACATGTAGAATTGATCATGACATTCTCACTTTATTCCAAGAAAAAAAATCTCTGATTCAACGCTGAGCCAGTGAATGTCTGAACTAGTTGATGCACTAAATCAGTACCCTGATAAAGAGGTGACTGGCAACAAGTATTTTATGTATTTTGAAAATGTTTGATTTTTCCAAAGGCTTTAAAATACAAAATGCAAAATAGTATTTTGTATTTCTAATATTTATTTTAAATACATGTATCTGAAATACTGCCCATCCCTGCAGTAAACATGAATGACAGGATTGAAAGTGAGGCTTTGAGCGACTGAACTACATTGTGGATGTAGTGGATTACTGAACAACATGCCAATAGTTTATCTGACAAAAAAAAAAAAAACTAAAAAACCTAAATGTAAACCCCAAAAAATCATAAATTTTTCTTTGAAAGTTGTAAAAATGACACATAATATAGGATCTTATATTATACATTGTGTGTAAAAACTGTAGGTCTATCCCTCATAGCCTCATTTTCATCTGCATAACAAACAATACGTCATCAACTCGACTACAGTCGTATACAGTCGATGGTGTTTCAGTGATGGCAGGAATGGAAGAGGAAAAAGAAGAAATGAATAAAAGAAGAGGGCCAGCAATGATCTGAGGGAAACAGGAGAGGCTCGTAGAACACGAGCTAAATGAAACAAAAGTTGTGTAGTGCTTGTGTTGAACAGGCGGGAGTGTTTATACTGATGGATTTTGCATGAGGATTTATGGAAATAAACAGGCCTGTATTTCAGTTTCTCATGATGAGACACACCATATATTGAGCGTGTCATGGCATTTTGTGCTTGTCACTGAAGTGTGTTTTGTAACAATCTTTCTTGGAGGATTGTATCGGTAATGTCAGATTCTGTTGGATGTAGTGGACTGAATCTGAGGACAGTGAAAAGGGGAGTAAATGAGGGACTGAAGAGGATGATGGGATACATGAGGTGGTCTGAGCTGGTTTGTGTACTTGTGCTTTTCTAATATAATGGCAGAGATATTGGTGAGTCAAACTCATTGTTGGTCGTTGTCCATCACAGAAGCTTCTAGTGTTCCTGATGTACGTCACTGAAACAGAAACAAGACACACACACCTCACTCATTAATGCTGAGAAACACATCATGTGCCAAATGTTCATTAAAGTCAATGAAATACTGTTGTTGAAATGAAACTGCAGTGTTACTTCCCTGTGATAGTGAGTGATGGATCGGGATTTGCTGAATGGGGTCTTTTGTTCCACAGAAGAAAGTTGCAAATTACTTTGGATAAAATCATCTTACATTCTTTTTCTACTTACCATCATATCATCTATTCTCTAAATGCATTAAACCTACCTTTTTGCCTTTTACAAAGTTTTCCATAAATATTCAGACTTAACACTGGATTAATCACAGAAGAGACTGCAGACTGACTGAACGTATCGGTAAGAAGGTAGTCTCAATACGAGACGAGATGTCAGCATAAGAGCCATTGTGAAGGAAATATTTGCAGTGAAATGCAGTTTCTTTTCCCTTTTACGTCAATCTGAACGGCCAAAGAACTGACAGGCAATGGAACTTTCTGGAAAACAGTCCCATCACAGTCCTCATAGGCCTCGCTAGAAGATGATAGATGCAAACTGAAGGATCTTCTGTTCTGTTGAACTTCAATGATACTGAAGTTTGTTCAAACGGCTGTAGTTTCTGATGCCAGTTTCCATTTAGACATCAGACGACCGCTGACAACTGGACCGCACCAGAGAAGTGCCACGTACAGTCATTTGAGTACATAAAAACACTAAACACTAAATAAGTGTACTTTTTTTTCATTCATTATTTATTATTAATTTTCCTTTTTCATCAGAATCCTCGGCTTCCTGGATGCATTATGTTGTCATCAACTTGTTGATCTGCTTCGGTCAAGCGCTGATATTCTCTGATCTCCCGAATCAAAGATGTTACACCGGATCCAATCTGGTACACAGCAGAAGTCAGGTGTCTCAATCTAAACCCAGATGAGAACATTTCAGCCAAGTGTAGTATACCTGAAGCAATCATGAAAGCTGTCAACAAAAGTTGTGCGTACAGCCGTAGCTTTGGAGAAGACAAGGATTGAAATCCAGCTGAAAACAAACCACTGACACAGGTAAACCACTGCTGTATCTCTGAAAAAGACAAGTCTGGCCGGGTTAGTGTGGTGGTTGTAGTGCGAAGTAAAGGCATAGTGAGCTCAGCGTTATCACCGGACAGCCGCGGGGAGATCGCTGGATCAGCTTGCGTGCAGTGCGCCGAGTGTCGGAGTGAGTCAAGTCTCAGCTGAGCTGGTCGCGCTGAATCTGTTTGTCCGCTGCGATGGTTTCGTCCGTGGTGAAAAAGCTTCTCCTTGAGGTCTCGGAGAGTGTCGGCGAAGAGATGGAGATCGTTGCTGAAGGCGAACGATCTGATTTCCAATGGCAGAATGCCTGCTTATAAAGATAGCTGGCCCTGATCGTTGCGCGGAGCTGAAGAGTGTTGGGCGGAGCTGAAGAGTGTTGGTTGGAGCTGAAGAGTGTTGGGCGGAGCTGAATAGTGTTGGGCGGCGCTGAAGAGTGTTGGTTGGAGCTGAAGAGTGTTGGGCGGAGCTGAATAGTGTTGGGCGGCGCTGAAGAGTGTTGGGCGGAGCTGAAGAGTGTTGGGCGGCGCTATGAAGAGTGTTGGGCGGATATGAAGAGTGTTGCGCGGATATGAAGAGTGTTGGGCGGAGCTATGAAAGCCCGCCGAGTCAGACACACTCGGTCTCGGACACACTCGGTGTCTCTCGCGCACTGTCTCTCGCTCAGCAGGCAGTCGTCAGTTCTCATGAGGCATCAGCTGTCTGGAAAATAAAACAGCTTTCACAAATGTGACCATCTTCATCTCATATGAGCGGACATCATTTTAAACAGATTTTACATACAGTACAGGCCAAAAGTTTGGAAACATTACTATGTTTAATGTTTTTGAAAGAAGTTTTTTCTGCTCATCAAGCCTGCATTTATTTGATCAAAAATACAGAAAAAAAATTTAATATTGTGATATATTATAACAATTTAAAATAACTGGTTTTCATTTATTATAATTTAAATTATCATTTATTTCTGTGATGCAAAGCTGAATTTTCAGGATCATTACTCCAGTCTATCACATGATCCTTTAGAAATCACTCTAATATGATGATTCATTATCAAAGTTGGAAACAGTTCTGCTGCTTAATATTTTTTCATAACCTGTGATACTTTTTTAGGATACTTTGATGAATAAAAAGTAAAAAAAATAAAATAATAAAAAAGAAAAAAGAAGCACATTTTTTAAAAAATAGAAATCTTTTGTAACAACAGTATACACTAATATAATTTTTTTAATTTCTTTTTTTGAAATAAATCAATACTTTTATTCAGCAAGGATGTGTTAAATTGATTAAAAGTGATAGTAAAGAATATTTATATTATTAGAAAATATTTTTTTTATTTTGAATAAATGCAGTTCTTTTTAATGTACTTTCGCGCTACAATAATGCGCTCTCGACATTTGACAGGAAAATAACGCCATTATTAGTCCAATCCGGCGCCTGATGCGAGCAGACGTCCCGCAGCGAGGAACAAAGTCGAACCAGTGTAAAGCTGAAAGCCCGCCCAAGTGGGCAGGGCCAGCTCTCTTTATAAGCAGGTCATTCTGCCATTGTAAATCAGATCGTTCGCTCTCAGCAACGATCTCCATCTCTTCGCCAAGACTCCCCGAGACCTCAACGAGAAGCCTTTTCACCGTGGACGAAACCTATGAGGCGCCAGACTGAACAAAAGCGAAACGACCTGTGCGAGCGAGCGACAGTGCGCGAGAGAGACCAAGTGTGTCTGAGAGCGCGAGTGTGACCGAGTGTGTGTGCGCGCGAGAGAGACCAAGTGTGTCCGAGAGCGCGAGTGTGACCGAGAGCCCGAGTGTGTCCGAGAGCCCGAGAGAGCCAGAGTGTACGAGAGAGAGACCGAGTGTGTCTGTGTGTCATAACCATCGCAGCGGAAGAAGAAGATTCAGCGCGACCAGCTCAGCTGAGGACTTGACTCACTCCGACACTCGGCGCACTGCACGCAATCTGATCCAGCGATCTCCCCGCGGCTGTCCGGTGATAACACTGAGCTCAATATGCCTTTACTTCGCACTACAGCCACCGCACTAACCCGGCCAGCCTTGTCTTCTCCAAAGCTATGGCTGTGCGAACAACTTTTGTGGAAAGTGTTCATGATTGCTTCAGGTATACAACAATTGGCTGAAATGTTCTCAACTGGGTTTACATGGATGCACCTGACTTCAGCTGTGTACCAGATTGGATCCGGTGTAACATCTTTGATTCGGGAGATCAGCGAATATCAGCGCTTGACCGAAGCAGCTCAACAAGTTGATGACAACATAATGCTGTGTGAGATCCTGGCAGTCGAGGATCCTGATGAAAAAGGAAAATTAATAATCAATAAAGAATGAAAAGAAAAATTATTAAGAAAAATAAAATAAACAGAAATTACACTTATTTAGTGTGTGGTGTTTTATGTATTCAAATGACTGAATGTGACAGTTCTCTGGTGCGGTCCAGTTGACAGCGGTCGTCTGTATGTCTATATGGAAACTGGCACTCGGTCTCTCTCGTGCTGTCGGACACACTCGGAAAGCTATTTTATGCGCAGCGCAGCGCTATGAAAGCCCACCGAAGTGGGGAGGACCAGCTCTCTATTTAAGCAGGCGTTCTGCCATTGGAAATCAGATCGTTCGACTTCAGCAACGATCTCCATCTCTTCGCCGACACTCTCAGAGGAAAAGCCTTTTCACCACGGACGAAACCATCGCAGCGGAAGAAACAGATTCAGCGCGACCAGCTCAGCTGAGGACTTGACTCACTCCAACACTCGGCGCACTGCACACAAGCTGATCCAGCGATCTCCCCGCAGCTGTCCGGTGGTAACACTGAGCTCACTATGCCTTTACTAGGCACTACAACCACCGCACTAACCCGGCCAGCCTTGTCTTCTCCAAAGCTACGGCTGTACGGACAACTTTTGTTGAAAGTGTCCATGATTGCTTCAGGTATACTACACTTGGCTGAAATGTTCTCATCTGGGTTTAGATTGAGACACCTGACTTCAGCTGTGTACCAGATTGGATCCGGTGTAACATCTTTGATTCGGGAGATCATCAGCGAATATCAGCGCTTGACCGAAGCAGCTCAACAAGTTGATGACAACATAATGCTGTGAGATCCAGGCCGAGGATCCTGATGAAAGAGGAAAATTAATAATCAATGAATGAAAAGAAAAATTACTAAGAAATAAAATATTTTTTTACACTTATTTAGTGTTTACTGTTTTTTTGTACTCAAATGACTGAATGTGGCACTTCTCTGGTGCGGTCCAGTTGACAGCGGTCGTCTGGATGTCTATATGGAAACTGGCATCAGAAACTACAGCCGTTTGGACAAACTTCAGTATCATTGAAGTTCAACAGAAGAGAGAAGATCCTTCAGTTTGCAACATATTATTTCATCTACCATCTTCAAGAGCGAGGCCTATGATGAATGTGATGGGACTGTTTTCCAGAAAGTTCTCTTGCTTGTCATTTCTTTGGCCGTTCAGATTGAAGTAAAAGGGAAAAGAAACTGCATTTCACTGCAAATATTTCCTTCCCTCACAATGGCTCTTATGCTGACATCTTGAGATCTTATGCATCCCGTATTGAGACTAACCCATACCCTAACCCTATACGATACGTTCAGTCAGTCTGCAGTTTCTTCTGTGATTAATCCAGTGTTAAGTCTGAATATTTATGGAAAACTTTGTAAAAGGCAAAAAGGCAGGTTAAATGCATTCAGAGAACAGATAATATGATGGTAAGTAGAATAAGAATGTAAGATGCTTTTATCCAAAGCAATTTGCAACTTTCTTCTGTGGAACAAAAGACCCCATTCAGCAAACCCCGATCCATCACTCGCTATCACAGGGAAGTAACAATGTTTCATTTCAACAACAGTATTTCATTGACTTTAATGAACATTTGGCCCAATGTGTTTCTCAGCATGTATGAGTGAGGTGTGTGTGTGTCTTGTTTCTGCTTCAGTGACGCAGCACATTATAGATGGACGGGAAACTTCCAGAAGCTTCTGTGAGCCATCGACAGACACATCACAAAACATCTTGAAGAGCGTTAAGCTGGAAGAAGATCGCCAGAGACCGTAACTAAACCCCTGAGAAAGCTAATCAGTGATATTTGGTTTACTCTGTGGGATTTGTGTGTGTTTTCTGTGTTTTCTAGCTGACATTGAGGAGCTTCTGGAGCATTTGATTGAAGAGTTCATCAGTTCTCTCTCGGGTCCAGCGGAAGATTTCTACTTCCACAGGTTTGACTTCAACATCACCAGTATCTCAGCATTATAAAGCACTTGAAACACTGAAATCAATGCACAAAGACCATCATAAGATTATGGGATTATGCCTTTCATAATCAGTTCTATTCACTGTCCACAGTATAAGATTCAAACCATTATCCAACAAAACAAATATAAAGACTGTGACAAAACACAGTTCAGTTCTACAAGCACTACATGACTGATGATGACAAACAGGTGTGTCCCACGGAGAACCTGTAACGCAGGTCTGCTTATGAACTCCCCTAAAATCCCCGTACAAAAACCATTCAAGCCCAGTCACACGAACCATCATTTGATCCATCAGAAAACAGCTTCTCTCCTGTTTCAACACAAGCACTCCATACAAAACTCAAGTAATGTGCTAATATTTAGTACATTGCTGGCCTCGTCTTTCTTTATATTTATTTACCTCTTCCATTTCTGCCATCACTGAAATCACAATTGACCTTAGACTATTATCATTTTAACTGTAAAATTCCATCAAATTGAATTGAATAATCCTTGCATATTATTCATATTATGAATTTAAAAGACTAGTGCTAATGCAACATTTTGTATAAATCTTAATGGAACAAAGGAAAGGATTGTTTAGTTTATGTGATTCGTATTCGTAAATTAAAAAGTTCAAATATAACTCATTCATTACAGGTGTGTCCCATTATGACAAACTTGTGCTACACGTCTCTTTATGAACTCCCCTGAGATCCCAGTACAAAAATATCCACTTTCCAGCCCAGTCACACTAACCAATGTTTAATATCAGTAAACAGACAATCCAGTCTGTTTTAACACAAGCACTTCATATGAAACACAAGTTTAATCTTGCTAGTGTTCTTATGCTTTAGGCTTCACAAACATTCCATGGAAAAATACTGTATGTGTCCTGAACCAGAGGAATGTTTTCATGTTTTGACAGGATCTGTGTTAACGCCCCCATTTGTAAAGCAGATGATAACAAAGGTAGGCTAAATGAGAAAGATTTCCTCATAAAAAAAGATTAATATTGTTAGTTGACAAGAAATTTTACATTTAATCATTATCAGACGCTTTTATCCAAAGTGACTTACAAATGAAGAGAGCAATAGAAGCAGTGAAACCGACCATAGGGCAACAGTTTCCAAATCTTGTGACCAGTCCCAGTTAATCCAGCACAGCCTATAATTATAATAGATAGTGTTAAATAGAAAGTGTTAAATCACTTGTTAAATCACTAGTCAAATGTTGGCGAAAAAGATGCGTATTTAGCAGTTTCTTGTAAATGGCTTTTCCCAGGAAATAAGACTAAATATCTTATGTCATTTTTCTTATATAGAAAATGCATCTTGATTTAAGAATTTTGTGATATTTTGACTGGAAACAAGACAAAAATACCAAGTAAGAATAGCATTTTTTGCTGTGTACAGAGCTAAATATCATCTGCAGTCCCTGATTTGAATGTATGAATGAGATGAGTGTGTTGTTTCTTCTTCTAGATTATTTTTAATAGTATGTAAAGCACTTTGAATTACCGTTGTGTATGAAATGTGCTATATAAATAAACTTGCCTTGCCTTGCCTTGCCTTCAGTGAGGAGGGACATTATTTCTACCAGCATGATTTCAACATCACCAATATCTCAGCCATTATAAAGTACCAGAAACACTCAAATCAGTGCAGAAACCAGTTAAGACCAGCCAACCATGAGTTACTCCAACCACATCAGCACAATAATCTGAGGCCTGGTTTCACAGACAGGGTTTAGATTAAGACAGGATCAGACCTTAGTTCAAGTAAGACATTTAAGAAGCTTTTATAAACATGCCTTAGAAAAAGACATTACTGGTGTGCATCTTGAGACTAAACAATGGCAGTGACAATTTAGCTTTCAGTTAAAACAGCTCGAGCATGCATTTGAGTCTGGGACTAGGTTTGAGTCTTGTCTGTGAAACCAGGGGTGAGAGTCAGATTTAATCTCATTGCAACTTGTGTCATATTTGTGTGCAACCCTTATACTTTGTTCTTAAACCCCTTCCAGTAAGTTAGTTGGGTTGGGTAGCTGTAACATGTTTTGCTACATGAGTTTTTCAAGGACTAGAAGTGAGATGGCTCCCTCTTGAGGCTGGATGAATTTACGGCATTTAAAGATGTGTTCATCCTGCAGTGTTTTTATATCAGAATGGACTAACATTTATCATTTACATTTGAAGTCTTTCCCTGCAGTTCGATTAGATCTGTGAACTAGTTGTTTCACTGTTGTCTAGTTTAATTCCTGATTGTAGAAAAAAAGAGTAGAGTAATGCTGCCTTATAGGCTAGGCATAGTTCGCCCAAATATGAAAATTATGTCATTATTTTCCCACCTTCATGTTATTCCAATCCGGTATAATTTATTATGTGGACCCGCTCATGAGAAAATATGGCACTTTCCAAAAAAATTGACCCAATCTACAGATAATATAAAATAATTTTCCATATTGAGTTGAACATGTTTTTTTTTCCATCTTTTTAAACTCGTTGTATTTAGTTTTAGGATTAAAAGGAAAGTTCATAAATGTACACTGAAAAAAATGATTCATTGACTAGTTGAATTTACTAAAAAAAATTATGTTAATTGGTTCCACATAATTCATTTTAGCTACATTTAAACAAATGCATTACGTTGAACAATTATGTGGATCCAATTAACATAATTTTTTTTAGTAAATTCAACTAGTCAATGAATCATTTTTTTCAGTGTAACGAATAATGTCCTGGCAGAAAATTAAGTAAAAAGTACCTTTTTTTTTCTTCTGTAGAGCAGAAAAGTGCCTATAGCTGTCATAGACCAGACCATTTCTTTAAAAAAATATATATATATTCTTTTCTGATTGGTTTATCCAATTTTAGCTTTATTTGCTGCTGATTTGTGTCATGTAGATTTATATTGTTACATCTGGACTGGTTGTTTAAAAGTGTTTCGTCACTTACCGGAGCAGCTTCATCAGTTGTGTGATCATGACCTGCATCCCAAAAGATCCATTGAAGGGGACATATTATGCCCCTTTTCCCAAGATGTAATATAATTCTCAGGTGTACCTAGAATATGTCTGTGAAGTTTCCGCTCAAAATACCCCACATATCATTTATTAGCTTGTCAAATTTGCCCCTATTTGTGTGTGAGCAAAACACACTCTTTTTGTGTGTGTCCCTTTAAATTCAAATGAGCTGCTTCACCCCGCCCCCTTTCCAGAAGAGGGCGGAGCCTTTACAGCTCATGCTTCTGATGCTCTGGCAACAACAAAACTGGAGAATCTCACGCAGCCAAAATGTCAGAAATTGTCGGTATCGGTGTTCAGCTTTACATGTTCGAATCGTAGTCGGACACTGTTCACGAGTTCACACGTACATGGAATCTGATGTAGTATTTATGCATATTTGGCTTGCTGTCCAGGGGAGGGCTCCGAGCTCGGAATTTGGCCCGAACCCAGAGTAGCCCCCCCATACTTGGGTAGACCCAGCCGAGTGTGAGGTGATGGGGTGGTGGAGGGATGCTGAGAAACTTGTCGTGAGACAGAAGGTGAGGAAAGGCTTTATTTATACCGGCTTCCTCTTGTGCTGATTGGTTGATTACCTGAACGTGCTCCTCCCGAACTTTGTTACATGAAACTTCATATGGAGAGAGACTCAGGAAGAAGTTTTTTTAGGAAGAAGAACTCTTAGAATGCAACTGGGCGTTTCTGAATGGTTAGTGGATAAATGCATGTAGTTGTTGTGGGGTTAAGTTGACTGCATCATCGACTAGCTTGCACCATCATATTAATCTAAAAATCTTTCAAAAACAACTTTTGTGCAAATCCAGTGTAGAACTGACACTCGTTTGTGAAGCAGTCCAGCGTAAAAAAATGTGTGCAAGTATATAAATCTTAAACGACTTTCTTTGGCAAATTTCCTTCATAAATGAAATGTATTTCATTGGATTATAAAAAAAGGAGTGTGTGGATTTGTACCATTATAGGCTTGTTGTTTACACACTCTGGACACACATCTGTGTTCAAACACCTTACAGTATAAAAGAGAAATTTGCATAATAGGCTTTTAAATTTGCATTTCTTGAACTATTTCTAACCGAACAAAAAGCTTTAGACAAGAATCAGGAGAGAGAGAGAGAGAGAGAGAGAGAGAGAGAGAGAGGGATTCATTGGTAGTGAGTGAAAGAGGAGGAGAGAAGAGAAGGACAGAGGCTTGTTCTCTCAGTAGATGCTGCATCTCTCTGGAGAAGTCGCCTCGTTTTCCTCTCACTGGATCATCCAGTGTTTCATGCATATCTTCTCAAACGTGTGCTCTTAATCTCACTTCTCTCAAACTTTCTCCAGGATTTAGTTGAGACGGCTGAAATGGGAAACGCCACGATGGATAACAGCACCTCGACACATCCCGACAGAAACTCCACGATGCCGGAGAACCCGCTGGAGGTTCAGGTGGTCACCATCTCTCTGTCTCTGCTGATCTGCGGGGTGGGAATCGCTGGGAACGCCATGGTGGTTTTAGTGGTGATCCGTAGCAAACACATGATGACTGCAACTAACTGTTACCTGGTGAGTCTGGCGGTGGCCGACCTGACCGTGCTTCTGGCCGCCGGTTTGCCCAACATCTCCGAGGTCGTGGCTTCGTGGATCTACGGATACGCCGGCTGCGTTTGCATCACGTTCCTGCAGTATCTGGGCATCAACGTCTCGTCTTGCTCCATCACGGCGTTCACCGTCGAGCGCTACATCGCGATCTGCCACTCCATCAAAGCCCAGTTCATCTGCACCGTGTCCCGAGCCAAGAAGATCATCGCCTGCGTTTGGATCTTCACGTCTCTGTACTGCATCATGTGGTTTTTCCTGGTGGACACGAATGAGACGGTTTATGGGAACGGCGTCGTGGTCCGGTGTGGCTATCGGGTGTCCAGGAACCTCTACATGCCCATCTACTTTCTGGACTTCACCTTGTTTTATGTCGTTCCTCTCGTCGTGGCTTCGGTTCTGTACGGTCTGATCGCCAGGATTTTGTTTCGAGATCCGCTGCCGTCGAATCTCTCAGAGCAAAGGCTCTCAGTCCATCAGAGCCGACGAAAGAGTTCAGTGAAGGTGTCCTGCAAAACAAACAGTGCAGCGACATCCAGAAAACAGGTTTGGTCTGTCATGTCCATTCTACAGAAAGAAAGAAAGAAAGAAAGAAGGAAAGACTATTACAAAGAATGATTGTTTTAATTAGTTATCACAACTTAAAATTTTGCGTTTTTGTTGTTGTGGTGACTCATAAATACAAGTTGAAACTTAAAATCTTAAGGCAGCATAAACACATATAGTATTTTACAGTGTGTGTGTGTGTGTGAGTGTATATATATATCAAATGTATGTCAATTATAGAAAATGTAAAGATATAAAGAAAGAACACATTTTTTCATTTATTTTCATGTCTATGTAATTTATTTTATATAAACTGACATAATAAATAGAAAATATAAAGAAAGAAAATATATATACATATCTGAAATGTATTGACATAATAAACAGAAAATATAAAGAAAACATGTTTTAATATTTAAATATTTATTTTCACTATATAATTACATTGCACAAAGACTTTAAGTTAAAACAACATATCATTAGTTATTTTAATGTTGATTTATTTTCATGCCTATGTAATTTATTTTATATACATTGTCATAATAAGCAGATAATATAAAGAAAGAAAACATACATATTAATATTTATATATTTATTTTCATGTCTATATAATTAATTTGATATAAATAGACAATAAATGCCAATAAATAACATAATACATTTCATAAATTATAGAAAATATAAATAAACCATTTATTTATGTCTATGAAATTTTTAGAAAATATAAACAATTGCAAATTATGTATTTATTATCTGTTTATTTATTTATTTAATACAAATGTCTTAGACTTTGGGAGCAGACAACAGCACAGTGACCTTAAGGTGACCTCTATTATTCTGACTATAAGATGTAAATTAGCAATGTTGCAATAATCCGGCTTGTTTACATTTTGTATTTTATACTAATGTTCATTAACATGCTTTGTCCCTGTCAAATACATAATCAAATGAGAGACATAATCTCCCGCTTGTCTTCTTCACAGGTCACAAAGATGCTGGCGGTGGTGGTGGTTCTGTTCGCGGTCCTCTGGATGCCGTACCGGACTCTAGTGGTGGTGAACTCGCTCATGGACCCGCCGTATCTCAACACCTGGTTCCTGCTCTTCTGTCGCATGTGCATTTACACCAACAGCGCCGTCAACCCCATCATCTACAACGCCATGTCGCAGAAGTTTCGCTCTGCTTTCAAGAGGCTCTGCGACTGCAAACGCAGGTCAGATCAGGGCCGAGCTGGAAGATGTGTATGAAGGTAATAAGATGTCATAAAGAATCGCATGCGCAGGGTAAGATTTGTGAAAGTGTACATAAGATTGTAAGCATAAATTAAATTTGCATGCGCAAGAGAAGATTTGTAAAGGTGTAAATCGCCTTTCAACTGTAAGAAAAAAATATTTGCAGCATTTTACTGTTATTCGTAAGTGAAATGCTTGTATTGTGAAACTGCAGCTTCGTGCTAACGCAAAATAAACAGGATCTGTATTCTTCTGACTTCCGTTTTTCCGCACTTACACTTTTGGCACGTTTTTTTCTGATGTGTTCTGGTGACTGGCGTGCAGTGTTTGGAATAACGCCGTTAGGTAATGTAAGAACAGCGTTAGGTAACGACGTTATTTTTTTCAGTAACGGGGTAATCTAACTAATTACTTTTCCTGTCGTTACAACGCTGTTAACATTACTGGACATTAAATGCGGTGCGTTACTATGCATTGATTGAATAAACTGTGTAATCCGAACGCACCCCTGGCTCACACAGCGAGTGAGGAGGTGGGTTAATAACGAGGTAAGTGATTATGATTGGCTAAGGCAGAGTCATGTGTTTCACGGTAGCCAATCAGAACCAGTGTTTTTACACACATGCCAGCACACGTGCCACACACACACATACACACAACAGCTAAACAGAGATTCGACGAAGCAGCAGAGATGGTGAGTCAGGAGCAATCCGATGAAAACTTGGCATTTTCAAGGTGGAGATATAAGCACTAGGCCTACTTCGAATTCATTGTGGTCAAAGGCAAGAACGTGCATGTAATGTGTACATAATGTCCAGGAGCGAAGACTTTGTCGACATCCGTTGTAAGCAACTCTAATTTAATGAAGCATCTCACAACGACACACGCATCTACAAAGCTAGTGGCCAAAACCACTGATACAGTTGTCTCAGGTTGAGAGAGTTTGATTTAATTTGCAAATATGCACTTTATATGGTGTAACTGTTTACTTTTCTTACAAAGATAATACTTGAAGTGCAGGATAAACCTCTTGCTGTCTGTCGACGTGCAATAAATATCGAAAGTTATGTACGAACACCTGTCTGTTCTACTCATGTCAAGTGACTTGTGAAAACTGCTCAAAAAATCCAAATTCTTTGACATATAGCAACTTTTTTTTTTTTTTTACAGTAACGCAAATAGTTACTTTCCCTGGTAACGAGTTACTTTTATTATAGAGTAATTCAGATACTAACTCAGTTACTTTTTGGAACAAGTAGTGAGTAACTATAACTAATTACTTTTTTAAAGTAACGTTCCCAACACTGCTGGTGTGTTTATTGAACCAATCAGATAAAGAGTAAATCGAGAGTCAGCGAGAAGCTCATTTGATTGGCTAGATGAAAAAGGTGGACCCGCCCTCCTCTTCGCGCTTGCAAACCTCAATGAGTGAGAGAATCGTGCCAAATCGGGTTATTTCGGGAACTTTTTTGCCCCATGCACACAACAAGCCATTTAGACATTTGCAACAGTTTATTATTTTACACAAAGTTTGATTTTACGCAATTAATCTGTTTTGCAGTTCCTGACTCTGTTGCTTTCGGTTGCAAATTGCTGTTCACAGGCTTGCAGTGCTTTTGGCCTTATTTGTGCGGAAAAAAACGTGCCGAAAGTGTAAGCGTTTTCATTAGCACGAAGCTGCAGTTTCACAATACATGAATTACACTTAAGAATAACAATTGCTGCAAATATTTTTTTCTTACAGTTGAAAGGCGATTTACACCTTTACAAATCTTCTCTTGCACATGCAAATTTAATTTACGCTTGCAGTGCACAATCTTCACTGCGCATGTGATTCTTTATGACATCATATTACCTTCATAGAGTTTACTACAGCGTCATAAAAGATTTCTCTAGTGAACACACTGCACAGAGAGCCGAGCAGACGAAGACACACACGCTTGATCTGAGCACGGTCATGTCAGCAGCCTCAGCTGATTTGCATGCATTACTATGGAAGCTATAGTTGTGAGTTATAAATTCTGAATCGTGAGATAGGCCTGTAAACTTGCAATTCTGAAAAAAAAAGTCAGAATTATGAGATAAAAATAAGCAAATATGTTTTTATTATTATTCCCTATTAAATATTATATGATCTGTAAGTCATGGCAACTTATGCTTTAACATTACTAAATAAGTTTCGGCTTTACATGAGATTCAGCTCGATTTTTAGTCAGTTTTATATAATTCTAGTTGAAATGACTTAAATTTAAGGCAGCCACTGAAACTAAGTTGAAATAGGTGGAAATTGTTTACGGCGACTCCCGTTCATTTTTGTTTAATGGTTTTGCTTCTCAGTTTTGAATTATCATACATCACTGTGGTTGTAGTGATAGAAGTGTTTACAGCGCTGTACTCATAAATGTGAGAAATTATTTATTTATTTAATTATAGTGTGTAGGCATGTTCTGTTAATGTTAAAGTAAAAGTAGAACATTTAAACATTAGAACAAGTTGGAACAAGTAAACATTCAAGGGAACCACATCAGGAGGAATCAAATCGTCATTGATTTTTAAAATAAGAGTTCATTGTATATAGGAAAAGAAACTGTTAAAACATAAAACCTTAAAGACGTTTCATTTTCCCCCTTAAGTCCACTTTTAATGTTAATCTTTAATCACTTAGGCTACTACATAAATGCTCTTTTAGAGTTGAGAACTGAATGTTACTCATGTTTGATAGTACTTTACAACATTTTAACGCATCTCAACGGAAAGATTTTTTAACAAAATGCAATCCTGAACTTTAAACCGTATTCTAGCGATCATGTATGGTAGTTAAATAAAAATAGCCGCTTCCTCTCATACAATATTTATGATATAAACTGTTTTTTTGCCATTTAATCTCTGTTTTGTTGTGATTGGAAAGAGTTATTGAACACTGTAGTTCTATTCTGAATGTATTTAGAGCACAAAAACATGACAAAAATGTTGAGAAAATAAATTTAGCGTGATGCTTCATACCCGTTTACTTCCTTTACCTGTTTTCATCTGTCATTCTGCTTCATTCCTCACAGTCAGGTAAAAATAGCGGTTTCCATCATTTCCTGTGGGAATAAAAGCACACACACACACACACACACACACACACACACACACACACACACACACACACACACACACACACACGGCTTCATCAAACGCGGGTCACATTTCTCTGAACTGAACTGAATATTTCCACTTTGACTTGCCATTTCTTCTGTTCTCTTTTTAGTTATTTTTGGTTTCCTGATTTTTAACTATTTTAGTTTATGCTTTCATTTTTTTTTCTCGTCGTTTCAGATTCTGTCATGCTCTTGATGTCAGGGATGGTTATTCATAAATCACACACTGCAGAATTCACCTTTCACTTCTTACTTGCACTAAATGTTTCAAAGTTTGCAACACTCAAACTTCAGCCTGTAAACACCACTAGTTATCTCACTTCTGCTCTCTTTCTTATTCTGAGTCTCTCATGCTCACCAAGATTAAAACTGTGAAATATTATTACAATTTAAAACAACCATTTTCTATGTGAATATATAGTAAAGTGTAATTTATTCCTGTGATCAAAGCTGAATTTTCAGCATCATTACTCCAGTCTTCAGTGTCACATGATCCTTCAGAAATCACTCTAATATGATGATTTGATGATCAAGAAACATTTATGATTATTATCAGTGTTGAAAGGTTTGTGGAAACTGTGATACATTTTATTGTTCAGGATTCTAAAGAACAGCATTTTTTTATTTATTTTTTATTTATTTAACATTATAAATGTCTTTTCTGTCACTTTGATCAAACTAATTCATAAATAAAAGGATTAAATTTATTTACTGTTTACATCATATGGATATTCAGTGGATGCATGCTTAATTTTAGTTTGTTTAGATTTTGCTGTGATTATTTATATATATATACAGTGAGGAAAATAAGTATTTGAACACCCTGCTATTTTGCAAGTTCTCCCACTTAGAAATCATGGAGGGGTCTGAAATTGTCATCGTAGGTGCATGTCCACTGTGAGAGACATAATCTAAAAAAAAAATCCAGAAATCACAATGTATGATTTTTTAATTATTTATTTGTATGATACAGCTGCAAATAAGTATTTGAACACCTGAGAAAATCAATGTTAATATTTGGTACAGTAGCCTTTGTTTGCAATTACAGAGGTCAAACGTTTCCTGTAGTTTTTCAGCAGGTTTGCACACACTGCAGGAGGGATTTTGGCCCACTCCTCCACACAGATCTTCTCTAGATCAGTCAGGTTTCTGGGCTGTCGCTGAGAAACACGGAGTTTGAGCTCCCTCCAAAGATTCTCTATTGGGTTTAGGTCTGGAGACTGGCTAGGCCACGCCAGAACCTTGATATGCTTCTTACAGAGCCACTCCTTGGTTATCCTGGCTGTGTGCTTCGGGTCATTGTCATGTTGGAAGACCCAACCTCGACCCATCTTCAATGCTCTAACTGAGGGAAGGAGGTTGTTCCCCAAAATCTCGCAATACATGGCCCCGGTCATCCTCTCCTTAATACAGTGCAGTCGCCCTGTCCCATGTGCAGAAAAACACCCCCAAAGCATGATGCTACCACCCCCATGCTTCACAGTAGGGATGGTGTTCTTGGGATGGTACTCATCATTCTTCTTCCTCCAAACACATTTAGTGGAATTATGACCAAAAAGTTCTATTTTGGTCTCATCTGACCACATGACTTTCTCCCATGACTCCTCTGGATCATCCAAATGGTCATTGGCAAACTTAAGACGGGCCTTGACATGTGCTGGTTTAAGCAGGGGAACCTTCCGTGCCATGCATGATTTCAAACCATGACGTCTTAGTGTATTACCAACAGTAACCTTGGAAACGGTGGTCCCAGCTCTTTTCAGGTCATTGACCAGCTCCTCCCGTGTAGTTCTGGGCTGATTTCTCACCTTTCTTAGGATCATTGAGACCCCATGAGTTGAGATCTTGCATGGAGCCCCAGTCCGAGGGAGATTGACAGTCATGTTTAGCTTCTTCCATTTTCTAATGATTGCTCCAACAGTGGACCTTTTTTCACCAAGCTGCTTGGCAATTTCCCCGTAGCCCTTTCCAGCCTTGTGGAGGTGTACAATTTTGTCTCTAGTGTCTTTGGACAGCTCTTTGGTCTTGGCCATGTTAGTAGTTGGATTCTTATTGATTGTATGGGGTGGACAGGTGTCTTTATGCAGCTAACGACCTCAAACAGGTGCATCTAATTTAGGATAATAAATGGAGTGGAGGTGGACATTTTAAAGGCAGACTAACAGGTCTTTGAGGGTCAGAATTCTAGCTGATAGACAGGTGTTCAAATACTTATTTGCAGCTGTATCATACAAATAAATAGTTAAAAAATCATACATTGTGATTTCTGGATTTTTTTTTTTAGATTATGTCTCTCACAGTGGACATGCACCTACGATGACAATTTCAGACCCCTCCATGATTTCCAAGTGGGAGAACTTGCAAAATAGCAGGGTGTTCAAATACTTATTTTCCTCACTGTATATATATATATATATATATATATATATATATATATATATATATATAGAGAGAGAGAGAGAGAGAGAGAGAGAGAGAGAGACATCATCATCATTACAGAACCATTTCAGAGCAAATAAAGAGATGAAAACAGGAGATCAGAGGTGGTGTGTGAAAAGTACGTTTTTAGTATTAAAAATAGAGAAGACAGCGAATTAAATTAGATCAGATCTAAGACAGACACTATGATGTCAATGGACGATAATTATAAAAACAATTCTTTGAAAACTATTTCCTGAAGTCAAACTGAACAGAGAACATTAAAAATATTCTGCTGTGAAATTTGTGAATAGTTTAATAAAAAAAAAAAAAAAAAAGCAGGTCCCAGGCACTCAGTCAAAATAACACGTGACTGCCCTGATGAAGACCATTTTGTTGGTCGAAACATTTTGGTGCATGGTGCATATATATATTTTTTCAAATGACTTAAGCCACATTTATTAAAGGCTTTTTAACCCGATCCTTCTCCTGTTATTTTGACTCAGTGCCTGGGACCTGCTTTTGTTTTCCTTTGGATTTTTTTCCCTACCCCAAGAGCACCTATCTTAAACTCCTTTGACTTTACCTGAGCGCCTGGTTGAACCTCTCACAGTTTAATTTAAACTGTTCAGGTTACAATAGCCTTGATGTATCGAGTCTCGTTTGAAATGTTCTTGGTCGCTGCATCATAAATGAAATGTATATTTTACGCATGCTGATCTGTCATTGTGAATATAATCACCTCTAACTGCTGTGTAAAAACAAGATGAACTATGATTGTTCTGTTTGATTCAAGTGGCTTGATTCTGATGATGCACATGTGTTTGGAAAAATGCTAAAATGATTTTTGGGTAGTTTTTTTGATAATTATTATACAGGTATCAAGCATGCATTTCTGGATGGTTAATTGCAATATTTTGGCAATTAAATGGCTCTTTATAAATCAACTCTTTTATTTGAAAGGATTTGGGCTATAGAGACAGAGTCCAACATATTTCCTGATTCTACAGTCACTTCAGTTAGTTTTATAAGCAGGTCTGCACTTGTTTTGAATGAATATGATCTTGGTTCATCTGGCTGTATTATGATCTAATGTGATGTTCTTTTATCCATGTGATGCTTATCCGTGTGTGTGTGTGTGTGTGTGTGTGTGTGTGTGTGTGTGTGTGTGTGTGTGTGTGTTTCTTTCATTCATTCAGGAGCATCACTCACTTCACTTTCTAAAAGGATATTGAGCTTCTATTTCCATCTTTTAGACTGGAGTGAAATATAATGTAATTTCAAAATGAATGCAACAAGGATATCATAGTTTAATAATAATAATTGCACTGTTTAATGCAGTCATTGATTGATCAGCTTTTCAATGTTGTACTTAAACTGAAGCTCTTTATCAGCATTTATCCACCAAAATGTAGAATATGTGAGTGACAGACATGCTCCGTCTGCTGATGCTGAATCAACAATATTTACAGACTGGGGATTTTAAATATACTGAGATAAAATGACTACTGTCCTTCACTAAATCTGGAAGGTTAATTACCTTACAATCATTTCTTTTAAAGATACACAGACCAGTTATTGAGGAGGGAACAGCAGACACTTTCTTCACTCAAAATTATAAGCAGGCTTGCATTTATTTAAATCTTTAAACAAAACTAAATAATAAGGATGCTTAGTCACTCTTATTGTTAGATGTTTTATGTCCTAGGCATGCGTCTGAAATCGCATACTTCCCTATTAGCCTATATAGTAGGCGAAAACAGTATGTGACAAAATAAGTATGTGTGAATTCACAGTAATCATAAAAGAGGAGGCAAAAATGACCCACTTCTTCCATGAGATTCTGAAGTTTACTATCCCATGAGCCCACGGGAGAGGATTGACCCTTTTCACATTTCCGGGTTTCTCAGAAGCGGGAGTCGTCATAGTTGGGTGTAAGCTCGGCCTCGATCGGCCCAAAACCGGCATCCGACCAGCGCGGAAGGTCTTTACGTGTTACTGTCCTTTTCTCGAGGCAAAGTATTTTTTGATCAAATGCAATACATTTGAATATGTATTCTCTCGTTATTTCATCTGACTCCATAAATGAAAGGTTTTAATGATATCTTTGCATCATTAAATGTGAGCGAATGTTTGACTATTCCTTTTAACTCTTTAATGAAAATAATGTCAAAGTCAGTTGGAATAATCAAATGTAACAATTTATTATGTCAGGTAAATGTATCATGCCAATTTCATAATCAATTCAAAGATAATCGATACAAAACATCAAATACTCTGGAAAATGAGAAGAGATGCAAAGCCAACATTAAGAAATACATGAGGCTGAGAGATCTCTCTCTAATCTGAAATACAGAAAGACCCCGAATCACTGGCTGCATTTCATTATATAGACAAACCTCTTTCACATGGAAACATGTACTAACAAAATAAATTTGCATTCAGAGGTTACACCTTTTGGGGGTGTGTGACCATTTGCCAGGAGATCACCTTCCTTTGTGTGCCAGTTATCTCTAAACTCTTAAAAACCTTATTACCTTTTGTTTTACTTATTTGAAAATGAGACATTTGTACCAGTCGCAATGAGACATTTCAAATGATACTAAATATGTACAATACTCGATTTTCTTGGGTGAATTCAGGTGATCTGAGCATGAGAGAGGGGGAGTGGGGAAGAGAGGGAGAGATGTGTTCTGAGGTGAGACTTACAAATGGTGCACGAGGGCTAGTTCAAATGTTAATTTCCAGAGAGGTCCTTTGTTCTCTCAGGGTCGCTCTTCAACCAGACTGTCCGGCATTTTGTAATTTCTCAATTCTTACATGGATAAACTTCTATAACTACGAAGGAGCGACTACATTAAAAAATTTTTTTGTGTGTTCCCATTTGCTCAAATAGCAAAAGAAAAATTCCACAATATTTTCACAGCTTTCAAAAAGAGGGAAAAATCAGTGTTAACTAGTTTCTTGTAATTTGATGCAAACGTTAAATATATATATTTTTAAATATAAGTGTGCTTGTGAAGCAGTGAGATGGCCTCCTCTAGTGGCTGGATGAAGTTACTGCGTTTAAAACAGTGTGAAGTTACTGAGCGGATTTCATTTTTTTTGTGTCATGTCTCCGGGCACTTCTAACATGAAGAACTAGCAATTTATTTAGGAATTCATCCTTATTTTTAACCCCCTTCCTCTAGTCGAAAAGTAAAAAAAAAAAAAAATTGGTAGGTGAGCCTAATTCATAGGAGTTCCCTCCCTCAAGTCAAGATCACGCTCTGTCCTGATAGTCTTCTATTTTTGTAATCTCCATTTAGCTACCTAACAACAGGAAATTACTTTTTGGTGGGAAAACAAAAGCACACATAGCCTAAGTAAATATTGTATGAAGATACAAAGTTCAAACGGTCGCACAGAGCAGGAAAGATCAGATGAATTTGTTTTGCGGATGTTACATGGCAAGCTGTTTTAACGTTTAATCTTTAAAACGTACTAGTATCTATTTTCATGCTACCAGTTGGGCACAAGGGGGCTAAAAGTGCATTTGACTGTATTCTCTTTTAAACCACTACATGGCACACAAATTCGGCTCAGCACTTTTCTCAAAGGTGACCTATTATGCCCCTTTTCACAAGATGTACTAATAAGTCGCAGTGTCCGCAGAAAGTGTCTCTGAAGTTTCAGCTCAAAATACCTCACATATCATTTATTATATGTTGTAAATGCCCATTTCTGAGTGGAAGGAAAAACGTGTTGTTTTCGTGCATGTATCTTTAAATGCAAATGAGCTGCTCTCCCCGCCCACTACCCAGAAGAGGGCGGAGCCTGTACATCTTGTGCCTTGGATACTCTGGCAAAAACTAAATCATCTGTTTGGTTTTGATTTATCATCTCGATCGTGGTCACGCTCACATGACATTGCACTTCTTAATCATCATGAAAGTTTATTATCTGCATGCGTTTTAAAGCAATGTCAGTCTAAACTTTTGAAATGTTTTTTTGAGCGCAGAGTATTAAACCAAGTTGTATTTCATGTGTTATTGTGCTTAAACTGTCAAATACACAAGGTTATGTCAAGTTCACATAAACACAGTCGGTTATGTCTGTGAACGTAAACAGCAAATAAAGAAATTTCATGTATATATTAGATCTGTGTATTAAAGTGACAGCAGTGTAATATACCGTGGTGTATATGCTGTTTATATGAATCAAACAACAAAAGAAAAACAGAAAATACTCTTGACTGAATAACTTTAGCAGCTTTAATAAGAATGCATTTCTTACTTGAGTGCTGCTGTTAAATGCTCTGGCGAGGAGATAAACAGCGGACTGTGTGCAGCTCACTGAGGGCGGAGTCTATGCTAATAGGGCGGAGTCCCTCAGCGGTTGTGGGCGGAGCCTAGGCATATGTGACGTCACACTGCTAGAATCTGCAAACAGCTTGTTCTGAGACACTGCTTATGATTTATGGGGATTTAAAAAAAAGGTGTGGGTGGGTTTATACCATTATCGGGTGGTTGTGTATACACGCTGCCAACACACATTTATGTTCAAACACCATGTAAAAGTGCATTTTGTATAAAAGTTCCCCTTTAACAATCACTTTTGAAATTTGGCTAATCCTTGACGTGATCGTGGACAGCAACGCAAAGTTGATTCTGTGCTAATCTGATTTAATATATCTAATATTTAATATATATATATATATTTTTTAAATGTTGTAGATTGTTGTTGTAGATAAAATATCATATTTATTGTTATTGTATATCCATACTAAATTATTATTGGATCTCCAATGCTTTCAGAATCTTTACTTTTAAAAAAAGTATATACTTTGCTAAAGTGATTTTTTTTAACAAGTATTAACTATTAAAAACATTATTTTAGCTAAAGTATTTGTATCAATACAGTGTGTCTGTGGGGTAAAAGGCCCTCCTCGCCACCTCATAAGATATTTAAACAAGCAAACCACTTTTATGATTTATTTTCACACAGAATCTGTAGTTCCATCAATGCTCAATAAAAAAAAAAAAAGACGCCCAGACTTCCCTCTCCCTAGACACTTCCTGCAGCTCTTCCGGGGGGACACCGAGGCGTTCCCAGGCCAGCCAGGAGACATAGTCCCTCCAGTGTGTCCAAGGTCTTCCCCGGGGTCTCCTCCCGGAGGGACGCACCCTGAACACCTTCCCGGGAAGGCGTCCAGGAGGCATCCGGAACAGAAGCCCGATCCATCTCAGCTGACCCTCTCGATGTGGAGGAGCAGCGGCTCTACTCTGAGCTCCTCCCGAGTGACCGAGCTTCTCACTCTATCTCTAAGGGATCGCCCAGCTACCCTGCGGAGAAAGCTCATTTTGGCCGCCTGTATCCGGGATCTTGTCCTTTTGGTCATGACCCACAGCTAGGAACATAGATTGACCGGTAAATCGAAAGCTTCGCCTTGCGGCTCAGCTCTTTCTTCACCACGACAGACCGGTACATCGACCGCATTACTGCAGAAGCTGCACCGATCCGTCTGTCAATCTCCCGTTCCATCCTTCCCTCACTCGTGAACAAAACCCCAAAATACTTAAACTCCTCCACTTGAGGCAGGAACTCTCCACCAACCTGAAGTGTGCAAGCCACCCTTTTCCGACTGACATATCATACCAACATGACATATTTAAGCGTTTTTGTCCTTGAAAAAAATTCTTCATGCCTTAAAATATCTTGAATGTAACTCGACACCCTTGCCTCATTAGGTATGCCCGGTTCTATGAATATGCAAATGAGCCCCGCCTCCACTCACTCACTCAGCTCAGAGATCCACTGGTTGACGATCACACGTTGATCTGATTGGTTACAAGGTAGTTTGTGACGTCAGAAACACCAGCGATTTCAAAGCGTGTTTTTGAGACTGTCTTTGGTTCACTGCAGTTTTAAGGAGGAAATACTCAGCAATGGAGTCGACTTATGAATTTACACATGGTTTGTCTTAAAGCATATTAAAAACACCATATAGACACATAAACAACATTAAAAGCTGGATTTTCACCAAAGGGGACTTTAAGGCCTTTAGCCTCGCTGTAGGGGAGCGTGGGACACAACCTAACGCAGGGTTAAGTGAGCACAAAACAACTTTGCCCAAAAAAATGTCCCAATGTGTTCATTTGTAGCAGAGATGTGTAAGTTTCTTGTGTAAAAAAAAAAAGATTAATCTAACTTTTTTATAACTGAGCCAAAACCAAAATCTGTTAGGCTGTGCCCCGCTCTCCCCTACCCTACTTTAGATACCAGGATTCTAGGATACAGTCTTAAAGTGATGCTCATGTGAGTTGATGCTCAGCTGTTGATTTCAGAAGTACAGTAAATATCCTCAGACACTAGAGGACGCTGTGTCTGTTTACATTCTCATACAAACCTGGCAGATGAACTCAGTCCAGTCAAAGCCATGAATGATGGACGTGCAGTCATTGATTAGTGATTAGTTTTATGTTGATTATTCCTCAAAGGCCTGTTTTATTGTCTGGACATGTTAAAGCATTACTTTCTGAATGTGATTGTGAACGGATGGATATATTACTTGGCTGTATATCAACATCACACACTGTTCCTGTAACTCAATACCTGGTACTTGTGGTGTTAAATTGAGTCAGTTCACTAACTTTATCATCATAAATCACACTGCATTTACAATTTACACTCTGAATGATTTCAAGGGAGAGTGGCATTCAAATTAAATCTTTATTTAATTTATAAAAAGTTATTCCTGATTACATTCAGATGGAATTTGGCGTGTTCTTTTTAAACAAATAAATGTTGAATTGAGTAAATGTTAAATAAAATGAGAAATATATAAAGTTATATGATGTCATCATTTTGCCCAGTATGCTCTATAAGCACTATAAGGCATTATAGACATAACAGTATGACTTTATAAAGCTGCTTGGAAAAGATGTGTATTGTGAAAAGTGGCATACAAATAAATGTGACTCAACTTGATACAATCATTATTAGAGGTTTTAGTCCGGTTTTTGTTCTCAAACTTTTTGGTCCTTGTTTTAAAAGGCCTGATATTACAGTATTATTACATTAATATGATGTATATGCGTCTTTTACTAACTGAAATAAGATGTCTTCCAATCATCATAATATATTGTGTGTGTGTATATATATATTTATTATTATTATTTTTACCAGCTTTGAACATTATATATTTTAAGCCTATCATTTTGTTTTTGAATTTCATTTTAATTTTCTTCTTTATGATTTTACTATAGGCCTACTTTTATTTCCTTTTTTTTTTTTTATATATCTTTTTTAACTCTCTTATAAAACTATGAAAGCTTGTTTCCTCTATGGAATAATAAAAAATAAAATAATGAATTGTTTGCAGGTCTGGCTTTTTTTTTTTGTTGCAGTTCTGAGTTTATCTCACACTTTTGGGGAAAATAAATGTCAGAACTGTGAGAAATAAATTCATAATTGCCAGATATAAACTCATAATTCTGACTTCTGTTTTGTGCTCATTGCGAGAAACAAAGTTCGAACTGTGAAGTAAAGAGTCGCAATAAGCCGTGACTAAAAAACAAGCTTCCACACTGATAAAAATAATTTTCTGGTAGGTAAATACTAAAGAAAAAAACAATGTAATTTACATGAAAAAGTTAGTTCAGGCAAGAATTTTTTAAAAAACTAAGTAAATTCTATAGTAGTACTCAATTCAAGCATGTAGAAATGAAAGCGTAAATATCAACGTTATAAAATTAAGTAAAATTACTCAACTTTTCTGATACTGGTGTTCCCATCATGCACTGGGCCTTGAATAATTAATGAGGTTGATTTTTCACTGTTTTATCATTGCTTTTGATGTTAGGATTAGTAACTTGCCATTTTGTGACATTTGGAGTTAATTTTCTACTCAAAATGACACATTCAAACACATAAACGATCCATCAAATGTTACTGTCATTGTGTATTGTCTGCCAATATTGAGGTCTCTCTGCGTTCACATGCATTAACTTCTGATATGTGGATATGGTGTCTCACACAATATCTATTGTATTAATTACTTAGATATTTCTAAGTAAAGCATATACTTCAACAGCGTGGTTTAATTCAATGTCATATTGTTTGAGTGAAATATATTGCAAAGGAAACGTCAACTAAATAGATATTACTCAACCTTTTACTAGCCAAGTTAAAATTACTCATTTTCTTTGTTACTTTCACTTAACTTAGTGAGTAGAGTTTACTTAATTACATATGTGAAATTTACTTAAAAAATATGCGTGTGAAATTTACTTAAAAAATATTCGTGCAAAAACTTGCCAAAGAAAAATTAAATAAATTGTACTTATTGTTTTTTTTTCAGTGCACATAAAAGAGCTGTTTGGTTTTGGGTTTTCATTTATTTTATTTTGTAGTTTTCATAGTCATGGCTCCTGTTTGTCATGTGATTCCCTTATCCGTAATGTGATCATGTCATAGGCCCATGTGTAACATTTTCATTGGTTTATTGTGTTCAGGTGTGTCTTGTTAAGTCATTAATCCTTGTGTAAAGCCCGTATGTTACCCGTGTTCCCTGTTACTGCTCTTGGTGAGTTCTGTTCATGTTCAAGTCTATCATTGTTTACTGTGTTTAGTTCATGTTGGGATCTAAATAAACGACACATGGGTTCAGTTCAACTCTCCTATAGTGGACTTTTGTGTCAATCTAATGGCAAACATGTTTATAGGCCTGTATATGTCAACAACACTCTTGCTTAAACCTAAAAAGGACAAGACAAAGAGACATCAGAAAATTAATTTATTGCTTATATTATGACACAAAAATACAATTTTGCTTTTTTTTTTTTTTTTTAAACATGACTTTTATTTTTGATTTTAATGTTTGTATCCCCCAGGATACGTCACCCCTTTTACGGTTAAAAATATTATAATATTTATAAATTGATCAAATAATTATAAACACTTTACAATAAGGTCTAGTTTATCAAACTATTATTCTTAATGTTAGCTGATAAAAATGCAATTATTTATTGTTTAGGCCTATTCATGTTAGTTCACGCAACTTTTTGTTTACTAAATGTGTTAGTATGTCAAAATTAGCATTAAGATTATTACATGCTGTAGAAGTATTGGTGATTTTAACTATAGTTGACAAATTAAGCCATATTGTAATGTTACCATAGTAATAATTTTTGCTGTTGTTTTAGTATATGTTAACCTTTAATTTACTGTTCTGTAATTTACTGTACATTGTAAAAAGGATTTTTTTGAAGTAGTAAATACAACAAAGATTATCAGAGTATAGCCTTACAAGAAAATACTATTTCAGTCTTGCTACTTCAAAATTTCACGTTTAATGTTACTTCCCATTTCTTTGTAATTAATAGTGAACTCACTAGCTTAAAATAACCATTTCCAGTGTAATTTATTGTTTTAAGCAATATGACTATGATAATGTTCCTCTTTATTCTGAAGTGGAATCGTCAGAACGGAAAATCTGATTTTCTCATGCTGAAACTTCCATGTTGAGGTAAATAGAGCTGCTCATACACACACACGCACGCGCGCGCGCGCACGAGCGAGCAACAGTCGCGCGGTGGAGGATGCGCACAACATGAGCAACAGCCAATACAGCTCATGCACAGCAGAACACGGTGCATTCTGACTCTCTTCTGCTCATTTCGTGTCGGGAATGTGATCTACAAACACTTTATTTGCTCATCCTCTCGTTTGAGGCCGGTTAGATGTTTTTTACGTCCTTTTTTTTCTGGATCAAACCTGGTTCATCGTCACGGCTCGGCGGAGACGCTTCACATCACAGGTGACTGATTCCTCTCCTCATTTCTGCCTCCATTCTGAGGTGAAACCTGAAATGAAATAATACGAATTCGAATGCATTTACGATGTTGTAGTCAGGATGAGCCAATATAAAAGGCTCATATGTGTCCAGTTTATTCCTAGAGATCTGTGAGCGCGCATATTCCCTTTTTTATATCTAGTATTGATGAATCCTCGCTTTGACTGGACCTGCGTGAAGCGCTTTTAGTGGAGAAAATCGTCCCATCTGATCCAGTGTAATGCACTGATGAGTTTCTGATCGAAGCGAATCAAGAGGAGACGCGGATCCGGAGCTCATATGGAGAAGAACGAGATCATTTGCTCGTAAATGAAGATGAATCGAGAGCAGATTTATGTGCAGAACCGGCTCTTCTACACGTTTACATGGACCTCAGGCAGAACTGGGTTACAGTAGAGCAGATTTGAGGCCACACATATGCGCTTATTGCCCATAGATTCGGGTTCGGGTTGCGCGCACATCATCACGCGCGGCGACGCGAGGAACAGATGAAGGGTTTATGTGGGATTTATGATGCAGTTATTGATCACTGTATACAGGATCTTTCATCAGGGGTTATTAAAGGGAGGTTAGGAGGAGAGGGATCTCGCTCTCTCTGTATTCGTGTTTTCAGTCTATCATGTTCACATGCGTATGTCTGACATGATTTCCTACAGATTCTGCATGTGGCATCAGTAGATACTGCCTACTAATGGCAAAATTCAAACTACAGTGTTTTAATACATTTTAACTGCTACATAAAATATGATCGTATAACTAATATCTAAATGCATTTAAATAAAATAAAATAAATCCCTGCTATGCATGTAAATATGTATTTCACTGCTCCATAATGCATCTGAGACATTCCAGTTCAATAGTAAAACAAATGACTTGTTGTAAAACTGGAAATTTAAAATAAAACTGAATAATTTTACATGAAAACAAAAACAAATTTCAATTTAAGTGGTGTAACTGCAATATAAAAAAACGCCAAAAAGACTTATGAAAAAAAATAAATGAAAAGAAAGGTCATCAATGTTTCTGCTTGCATTAGCTTTATTAATGTATTGATTAAAGAGCACAGCAGCCAATGATCAAGTAATTATAATGTTTTAGTTAATGATAACTCCTATTTAGTATGGAAGCTTGTGACCGCCATGAAACAAAACATTTTAAAAGATAATTGCGACTTATCTCGCTGTTCTGATTTTTTTTTTCTCACAATTGCGAGATATTAAAAGTCAGAATTGTGAGATAAAAAGGTTGCAGTTACCTTTATTTTTTATTTTGTGGTGGAAACAAGCTTCCATACTTTAGTGTGAGCAGTGCTGGGTAGTAACTGATTACATGTAATCTGGATTATGTAATCAGATTCCAAAAATTAAGTACTTGTAATTAGATTACATTTAAAAATGCTTCTATACAGTTACTTTTCTACTGATTACATGTTATTCTCACAATGGCATAGATTATTCATAATTCATTGATTCTACTTTATTTTAAATTTTCCTTTCTAAAAAAGCGTAATGCTTAAAGTTCTTCCAGGAGCAATATATCCAATGGAATATATTTTCTTTTTCTTTGTATTTTTATATCAATAAGGTACAAGATTGTCAAAACAATGTGATAAACAAGTTGGGTCAAAAGTAGTCTAAAAAGTAGTCAGAATGAAACCTAAAATGAGTAATCTAGATTGCATCACTATTTTTATCATGTGATATGGAATCAACTGACTACATTTTGTAAGAAATCTCCCCAGCTCTGAGTGTGACCTTCAATTAAATGGGTTTTTGTCTTGTCTTTTTTGTCTGATTTTCTCTCTCTCTCCTCTGTCTGTTTCATTAGATACGCAATATAACTTCAGACTCAGAAACCGGATCTAGACCAGAAAACTGGACCACAGGAATACAAGATTGTCTGAGCATCACTAACAGTTTCTGGACTCCTTCAAAACGTGATATAATATCTCAGATCATCTGTTCTGGATTACTTACTTTGGAGAGCATGATTACTTCCAGAGCTGGAATACTAGAGACTAATCTAGTTTATGTGTGCAAACTCGATTACATGGGCGAATCCCTCATGTGAACGGAGCCTAATTAGTTTTTCTGCAGGACGTGCGCTGACTTCCACAACAGCTCGTGTTGTTTATGTGGTCGTTCTTTCAGCAGAAACAAAGAATTTGGAATGTTGACAGTCTAAGAACATTCTTTTGGAACGTTATTCCCTGCATATATTGTCCCGAGTTCTGTTCTGCCTGCTGTTGTCGTGGAGTTGAGTCGCATGGCTCGACCCGGCTCCGGGGTTCTGGCGTCGATGGGAGGAGGAGGAGGAGGATACTCGTCTCAGAGCATGGCACGGGTGGTGGTTTGGGAATGGATGAACGAACACGGCCGATGGAGGCCGTACAGCGCCACCGTCTGTCATCACATCGAAAACGTCCTGAAGGGAGACGCTCGTGGGACCGCCATACTGGGACAGGTGGATCCGCAGCTCGCGCCGTACGTCATCGACCTGCAGTCCATGCATCAGTTCAGACAAGACACAGGTGAGTCACGGATACACACCACTCCGCTGATGCTCTTTGTCTGGATGTTTAACCATGAAAGGTGTGCTTTTGATGTGTGGGAACTTTAGTCAGTGTTTAGGCAAGTCCAAACATTCACGTTCAGTTCAAATCCACTTTACATGCACTGCAAAAAATCTTTTTCTGAAAATGTATCAGATTTATAGTGTTAGTTCAACCAAAAACCATAATTTACTCGCCTTCAAGCCATCCTAGGTGGATATGACTTTCTTCTTTCAGCCGGACACAATTAGAGTTATATTAAAAAATATCCTGGCTCTTTCCAAGCTTTATAATGGGAGTGAATGGTGCCTGAGTTTATACGGCTCAAATCAGGCCTTCTGAAGCCATGCGTTTGTGTAAGAAAAATATCCATATTTATAACTTATAAACAATAATCACTGGCTTCCGGTAACAGCCATACGCAAGTCTAGTTCCGGCGGAAGAGTGACCTCTGACCCCACACATGACGAGTGACCTCTGACCCGACACATGACGAGTGACCTCTGACCCGACACATGACGAGTGACCTCTGACCCCATGCATGATGAGTGACATCTGACCCGACGCATGATGAGTGACCTCTGACCCTACGCATGACGAGTGACCTCTGACCCCACACATGACGAGTGACCTCTGACCTGTCACATGACAAGTGACCTCTGACCCTACACATGACGAGTGACCTATGACCCAACACATGATGAGTGACCTCTGACCCTACACATGACGAGTGACCTCTGACCAGACGCATAACGAGTGACCTCTGACCCGACACATGACGAGTGACCTCTGACCCTACGCATGACGAGTGACATCTGACCCGACGAGTGACCTCTGACCTGACGTATGATGAGTGACCTCTGACCTGACGCATGATGAGTGACCTCTGACCTGACGCATGATGAGTGACCTCTGACCCGACGCATGATGAGTGACCTCAGACCCGACGCATGACGAGTGACCTCTGACCTGACGCATGATGAGTGACCTCAGACCCGACGCATGACGAGTGACATCTGACCCGACGCATGATGAGTGATCTCTGACCCGACACATGACGAGTGACCTCTGACCCGACGAATGACCTCTGACCCGACGCATGACGAGTGACCTCTGACCCCATGCATGATGAGTGACATCTGACCTGACGCATGATGAGTGAACTCTGACCCCATGCATGATGAGTGACCTCTGACCCGACGCATGATGAGTGACCTCTGACCCTACGCATGACGAGTGACATCTGACCCGACGCATAACGAGTGACCTCTGACCCGACACATGACATAGGATGTAGGAGCAGCGTAAACTCAGGTGAGAGTCGATGCTTCTCGCGGTTCAAACAGCAAACTCAAGCTCCTCCCACATTTCGTTTTAGACTGTTCTTAGACGGTGTTTGTTTTGCTTGATCCTCTGCGCTTCTGCATTCATATTCATTCATATTTTATAATATAACTCCGATTGAGTTTGGCTGAAAGAAGAAAGTCATTTACACCTAGGATGACTTTTCATTTTTGGGTGAACTATCCCTTTAAGTAAGTTTGTGCTTAAAACAAGAACAAAACATCTTTCAGTATTGTCAGAAAAATAATCTTGTATTATGTATGTAATAATCTTGTATGATTTATTTTTCTGACCAGTTTAAATTGTAAACAAGACTTAAATGTATCTTGATTTAAGAATGTTTAGATGTTCAAAAATATTTTTTTTTGCAGTGCATGTGAAGTGGATGTGAACTGAATGTGAATGTGTGTACTAAATGACTAGTTGCCTAACCACTTACTAAAGTTCCCACACATCAAAAGCACACCTTTCAAGGTTAAACGTTCAGAAAAAAGCGTGAGAGATCGTCTGAGAGGTTCTTGTGTGCTAGTAGTGTTCGTGTTGCATTTGAAGTCAACTAGATGAACAAAAGACAGCTTCAGGGTTTTTGTCTGCTTGGAAAATCTGTGTGGTTCCAACAAAGATCTGATACTCTCTGAAGACCATCTCTCTCCGCACACACACACACACACGCACGCACAGATCGGCACGTCCCCAGGGCTCTCTGTTCGCATGATGCCATTGCCGCAGGCCACTGTTTTCCCTCATGAGAGAACATGACCTAAAGTAGAACAGTTCAGGGTTAAATTAGGACACATGAGATGCTCTGTGGAAAACAGAGCTGTGTGTTATTTTGGTGCATGTTTCTGTTCATTACAGCACATCTTTTAAAGATGAAGTGTGTCATTTCCGTGGAAATAACATCACCAGATACAGTAGTAAATATTCCCACAGATCTTCTGGTCATTAAGACAGATAGTCCTGATCCTGAACTCGATGTACTCAATGTCAATGTTTCTGTATCAATCTCTGAACATTAATCTGATGAGGAAGTACTTTGATATCATTGTCATGTGTCTCTTTCTTCTTGGCTTCTTAACTAGTTTAATGCAGCTTAGCTAAGTTTTGCTGGAGAAACGGCAGTTCTGGTGCTAACCAATAACCAGCATGTAAATTTAAAACTGACTGGCTGCAGGAAGGTTGTTTAAGTGGAAGTAGTTCATCTGTGAAAGTAAAAGGAAAATGTGCCACAGACTCTTCTGGATATTTAGGCCTTCATGCTAATCTGTGAAACCAGACTAAACCTAAAATGAGAAATCAACGTCTCATTGTATGACCTCTGACTTTGTGGTTTCTCTGCTTCACCAAGTTCCAGATGCGCTCTCTCTCTCTCTCTCTCTCTCTCTCTCTCTCTCTCTCTCTCTCTCTCTCTCTCTCTCTCTCTCTCTCTCTCCCTCTCTCCCTCTCTCCCTCTCCCTCTCTCGATCTCGATATCTATCTCTCTCTCTCTCTCTCTCTCTCGCCCTCTCGCCCTCTCGATCTCGATATCTCTCTCTCTCTCGCTTTCTCGATATCTCTCTCTCTCTCGTGCTCTCTCGATATCTCTCTCTCTCTCGCTCTCTCTCACGCACTCTGTGTGTGGGATGGGTGGGTTTACTTAGTTATTCTTGTGGGACAAAATTGTCCCCAGAAGTGAGCTAAAACTGACTAAAACCTCCCTTTGGGAGTTTTTTACATTCTAAACATGCATAAAGTTTTCTGCTATTGTGTTAAGCTAGTAATCAATTTAATGGGCATTATCTAAAAACATTAAGTCTAAGGTACTTTGTCATTTAAAAGTGTGTTTATGCGGGTTTGCTTAACCATGGTAATTATTGGGAACAAAATCTTTCCCATAAGTGAGGTAAATCCAATAAAACCTTCAATTTGGGGGCGTCTTCATTTGAAAAATTATGAATAAATTAAGCATATTATGTTTTTTAGTTGTTCAGTGTGTTCTGACTGCTTACCAGGATGTTGCTATACAGTTGCTATGGTGCTTTGGGATGGTTGCCAGGGCGTTGCTATGCGATTTCTTAAGTGGTTTTAAGTGTGTTTTATGCAGTCCCTAAGGTTTTCTGAATGATTTTAGCATGTTGCTCTGCAGTAGCTATGGTTTTCTTATTGGATGCCAGGGTGTTGCTATACAGTTGCTATGGTGCTTTGGATGGTTGCTAAGGCGTTGATATGTGGTTTATATTGTGGTTTTAAGCATGTTTTTATTCAGTTGCCAGGCTTTTCTAAATGTTTTTTAGCATGTTGCTATGCAATATCAAGTTTGTTCTGATTGGCTAACAGGGTGTTGCTATGCAGTTGCTATGGTGCTTTGGATGGTTTCCAGGGCATTACTATGTAATTTCTAAGGTGGCTTTAAGCATGTTTTATGCAGTTGCTATGGTTTTCTAAATGATTTTTGCATGTTGCTATGCAGTAGCTAGGGTTTTCTTATTTGTTGCCAGGGTGTTGCTACGCAGTTGCTATGGTGCTTTGGATGGATGCCAAGGCACTGCTATGTGGTTTTAAGCATGTTTTTATATAGTTTCTAGGGTTTTACCTTCTTTTACATTTTTTACATTAGGGGTAAAGGGTGGGTGTAGATTTGGTTGTACTTGTTATATTTCTGAGGACAGTGAAAAAAATTACATGTATCTCAAACCAATAATTTGAAGTGCTATGCAGCTGTACAAAGGCAAAAAGGCAGTAACTACATTTTGTCAATTTTGTTATAAGTCAAATCAAGTCTCTTAGACTAGATGGGTTTGACTGAACTTTGATCAGAAAGTTGAGGTCAGATCATTAAAAATTAAATAAGAAAACTTTAAAGATAAGACATTTTGTCTTGCGTGTGTGTAAAATCTTGGACCACTTAACACGAAGTTTAATATTCTGAATTGGATGTATGCATGCTTATTTTAGGTGTCCTGGTTCTTCCAGATGGAGCTCTCTTAATAGACTTAGTGTTCTGAGATTCATGTGTGTGTGTAGTGGTGGTGTCCTTCCCTCACTGCTTGGATCTGTCATTAGTTTGAGGTTTCCTAGTGTGCAGTAAGTATGCAGTATGGTACTGTCTCTGATAAACAGCAGCTGGTCACTAAGGTCATACTGACATCGCTCTGCCCTGCAGAATTCCTTCTTCCTTCAGCCTTGTGGGATTCATGAGGAAAGTAGTTTTTGATGTGAGTGCTGCTTGTCTTAGGATTGCCGGGTGACTGGTTGCCAGGGCGTCATGGTGTCATTGCTTTGGTTTTTGTCATGTCTTAATGCAGTTGCTTGGGTTTTCTAAATGTTTTTTAGCATGTTGCTTTGCAGAACTGTAGCTAGTGTGTTCTGACTGGTTGCCAAGGCATTGTTATGTGGTTCTATAGTGGTTTTAAGCAAGTTTTTGTGCAGTTGCTAGAGTTTTCTAAAAACAAATTAGCATGCGTGTACTGACTGGTTGCCAGGTCACTAAAAAAAATAATAAAAATTTAGTTTTTAGTGTGTTGCTATACAATATCAAGTGTGTTCTGATTGGTTGCCAGAGTGATGCTACGTAGTTGCTATGGTGCTGTGGATGGTTACCAAGGCGTTGCTATGAGATTTCTAAGGTGGTTTTAAGCATGTTTTATGCAGTTGCTAGGGTTTTCTAAATGATTTTAACATGTTGCAACCTGCTATACAGTAGCTAGGGTGTTCTTATTGGTTGCCAGGGTGTTGCTTTGCAGGTGCTGTGGATGGTTTGCCAAGGCGTTGCTATGTGGTTTCTAATGTGGTTTTTGGAATGTTTTATGCAGTTGCTAGGGTTTTCTTATCTTTTTTTTAACATGTTGTTATGCAGTTGCTAGGGGGTTCTGATTGGTTGCCAGGGTGTTGCTACAACAACAACATTTATTTATAAAGCACATTTAAACACAATATAGATTGATCCAAAGTGCTGTAAATAGTACAAAGCAGGTCTACACCATCAAAAACAAAAAACAAAAGAGGTTTCCAAAAGCTAAAGAATAAAAATGCGTTTTAAGAGTAGATTTAAAAATCTACATTTAATCTACATTTAAAAATGTCCAACCTCACATGATAAGGGAGACCATTCCAAAGCTTGGGCCCAGCCACAGAGCTACGTAGTTGCTATGGCGCTTTGCATGGTTTCCAAGGCGTTGCTAGGGGTTTCTAAGGTGTTCTGGGTTCCTTCTATGTGCATCTGTGGATTTTTTTCACCTGTTTTATGGTCCATAAAGGTAAAAATGGTGTCTCTGATCACCTAGTAAAGTAGCAGCACACTCTCCTCAACAACACACAGGATTTGAGGAATGATTGGTGTCTGGAGCACAAACACTGCAGGATGACGCACACACTCAACTTTATCACTTATTGTTAGAGGTTTCATCACATTTCTAATAAGGAAAGACTGGAGAACGTCTGGTCTGTGTGTGTGTGATGAATGGCAGTGCAGATGTGATTGTGTGTGTTTGAATGGGGTTTGATCTCTGGCCAGACTCAATCGGTCTGTTTGTCTCCGGAGAGAGTCTGTGGTTTTCTGCAGCGCTGTAGATGTCTTCTCTTACACGTCTCATTTGCAAAGTAACACTGCAATGATTTGTTTAGCTCAATGGACTGGACGGAGATATACAGTGTTGTATTCAAGTGCCCATTATAAATCTCATCAGCCAATCAGTGTTAAAAAAAGTTTTTAATGCTAGCCATTTAAAATTTAACTAACCAGTTATGCAGCCTTCCTATAACACAAACAGTACAGCATGGTGCTAACAATGCCAGAGTCATGGGTCCGATTCCCAAAGAATGCATGCGTTGGAAAAATGTGTAGCTTGAATGCAATGCAAGTCGCTTTGGATAAATGCATCTGCCAAATGCATATACGTGAATGTGAACTTTTCAGGAATGTCATCCACTAAGCCTTAAACATTGTTGCTCTGATTATAATAATGCATATTTTTGTCAAAGATGACTTTCATTCTTTTCTGTTGTTCACACATCTCTTTATTTTAGCGACTGTGGTTTTCCTATAGGAGGTTGCATTATTATTATTATTATTATTATTATTATTATTTATTTATTTATTCATTATTTTAAAAATGTTTTTTACTTTTAATTTTAAATCAGTTTTTGTCTGGTTTTCATGTTTATTATTTTATTGGTGGTATTACCAGGTTCCTTCCATCCATCCATCATATTTTTTCTTTTAACTTTAAGTCCGAACTTTTTGTCTGAATTGCATCTTTATTATTTTAATAGCATTATTTTTTAAACTGGGTTAGTGCACATGAAGGGGGGTGTGGGGAGTGGAGGAGAGAGAAGCACAAAGAGGGAAGTTAGCTAGAGGAGAGATGTCCTAGACAACGACAACGACTAACGTTAGAATTATATTAGAGCTGTAATCAACCAAAGAAAATGACATTCACACAACCTTCATGACATCGCTTAAAGCACCTTTAACACTTCTAAAAAATAAAATAAAAATATTAACAAGGTGTATTGGTAGAAATCTACGGAGCCCCTAAGGGACATGGTGAAGGAGGAATGGAGAAAAAAATGATTTTCCATTGCTTTTACATTCTCTCGCAAAAAAAACACAACGTTTCTCATGGGAACGCAAAACATTTGCGAGAGTATGCAAAAGCATTGTGATTTTTCCTCCATCTCATATTTTTTTCCACCACCATGTCCCTTTAGGGCTTCCGTAGGAATCAGTTTTCTTGCTTCTAAAACTGAACTTTGTGCTGGAGAACGAGTTTGTATGTAAAATGCAACAGGCGTCACGAAAGGAGGAAGGAAGTCAAGTCGACACCCGGCAGTAGTCTTGACAGACCTTGACTATGCGGATGACATCAGTCTGCTCTCCGACAACATGGAACAAGCACAGGAACTACTACACAGGGTAGAGCTAGAGTGCACCAAGGTTGGCCTTAGGGTAAATGCAAAGAAAACTGAGGTCATGACCTACAACGTTCCACCAGAACATCAACCTCTGATAACAGCAGGAGACACTGTGCTGAAAGAAGTTGAGGACTTCAAATACCTGGGCGCATGGGTCAACTCAACTGAGCAAGATCTAAAAGTGAGGAAGGCACTTGCATGGAGGGCCCTGAACGGCATGAACAGTGTATGGAACTCCAACCTTTCCCGCCAAATCAAACTCAGCTCCTTCTACGCGACGGTAGAGTCCGTTCTCCTCTATGGCAGTGAATGCTGGACCCTGAATCCAACCCTAGAGAAGTCCCTGGACGGGTGCTACACCAGGATGCTGCGTGCAGTGCTTAACATCAGCAAGATTGCGCATGTAACCAACAAAATCCTGTATGAGGCCATCCTTAAAAATATTTTGGTTTGCAGTAACAGCAAAAAAAAAGAAAAAAAGGGTCGGTAGGTAGGTATATATTTTTTATATATATAAAAAAAATAATATAAAAAAAGCATATATTTTTTTTTTATAAAAAAAAAAAAAAAAAAAAAAAAAATCGGGAGGGGGGGGAGGGGGAGAGAGAGAGAACGAACATTTTTCACCGATGTCTAGGGGCTGTTTACACCAGGCCACTTCATGAGTTTTCTCAGATCGGATTGCAATCTGATTTATCAAAATGATTCCATTTACACCTGGTTACATAGGCTAAATGTGTGTGGTTTTTTGCGGATATAAATCCGATCTTCAATTCCCGCTATAAGCAGATTTAGGAGTGCACGTCACCGAAAGCAACAACAGTTATGAGATGCATTATTTTATTGATCATCAGCTAAAATTTCTGAATCAAAGCCCGCAATAAGAGAAAGCGGAAACAGCCCTGGTAAGATCATTTTGTTTCTTTACATTTAATGAAGATGATTGTGTGTTAAGCGTCTGCGACTTACTTTCACTTTGATTTGCGATAGCACGTTGATGCTCTGCTTCATCTGCGGCGATGCGTGTTGCAGTAGCGTCGTCATATCTGACAATAACATGACATATAGCCTATAACACGCTCTCACATGTTTATTTTTTAATAAACCATATTCAACAACATATAAAAATGAAAAAATCTTTAGAGTAAAGCCGCAGCCATCATTACCAAGCGCGAACCATTGACAGTGAATGAAACGAAGCGAACTTAGCCTACAGGCCGTATGTGATGCGTAAACCAATGGTGTAAACATAATCATAGATGACGCGCCACGGGTTTTTATTTAAAAGAAAGAACGTAGCTTATGTTTGTATGTAGGTCTAGGCAATTTATATTCACAATACTTAATAACTATTATTTTATTGTATTTGTATTAGTTGTTTAAAAAAGAGTTAAAAAAAAAATCGGTCGGTCTTAACGCAAGTTTAGTACAACCGGCAAGTCGGTCGGACTAAAAGGGAAAAAAAAATAATAATTGGGTCGGTGCTAAATTGACAGGGTCGGTCGGGTTACGGCAAACAAGACGGCAAATAAGAATAAGGATGGCCTGAGGGAGTACCAAGAGTGAGCAACAAGATTGCTGTGAGGAGAATGAGACTTGCAGGACATTGCCGAAGGCATCGAGAGCTGCCAGCCAGCAAGCTGGTGCTATGGGAACCAACACATGGCCATCGGTCAAGAGGACGTCCCACGCTAACATACCTGGACATACTCAAGAGGGATGCAGGAGCCCAGAGCACCAACGAACTGGCCAGATGCATGGAGAATCGGGATGACTGGAGGCAACGATGGAAGGCTCGTCTGAGGACGACTTAGAGTCACACAGCTGTCATTTGCATAGTTTTTCCGCAGGACACGCCCACAGTCACTGTTTCTCAAGTCGCCAGCACACATTACACACTGACCCTGACAAACACTACTGTCATAGAAATACTCTTATTATAGTCAGTGCCAAGCTAATATATAGTGTGACTAATTGTTTGTGTCTTTAATTCAAACAGAGCAGCCTGTGGTCTCACTGATTGGCCAGCCACAGCCTGGCTCATGAATATTAATTAAGTTATGTGAAATCTGATTTGCTGAAAGGCAGATGTTAGTAGGTGAGCTTTAGCCAATAGTTGGATTAGTGCATGATGCTTTAATTCTGTCGAGTGCTAAAGCAGCCGGTTGGCAGATGCTTCTGCAAGGTCGTGACGTTTTTGTTTTATGCATCTGGCTACTTTTTGCCCTTCATGCTGCTGTCCACTAGTTTATCTGCCAGAAAGTAGAGTTTACAGTCATTTCTAGAGGTTTTCTGGATCACGTATGATGGCTATTCCTCTGATTGACTGATTATGTTGTGTATGAGTGTGTTTCGGTTTAGCATTCAGTTGTTAAGGTTTTCACAGCCCTGTTTTGAGCGTGAGAAAGTCATTCGAGCTGATGTGTAAACCCATAGGCTTTTGTGGTCACAAATGTGTTAAGTGTTTTCTTTGAATGCAGGTTTGTGTTGCCTAAGTGTTAATGCCCTAGTAGGGCATTAACATGCATATAGAGTGTCATTCTTCCGTGCTCTTACTGAGAATGAAACTTATACAGGTTACGTCTATGGCGGCGGTTTCCCAGCAAATGCTTCAAAAGTTTGGTGTCTCTTGAAATTAAATTAATACTTTTGTTCAGCAAGGACACATTAAATTGGTCAAAAGTCATAGTAAAGACTTTTTATATTTTCATTTTTGGTAATCGCTGATACAGAGTACCGATCCCTGTATTTTCATTGTATTTGTAATTTAAAAAAAATATTGGGTAGAGAAACCAAAAGAATGTTAATCATATTAGTTGGCTTAATTCGTTTGGCAAATAGATATTTACCTCAGTTATTTTCATGCATAATAATGCCTGATAAATATTCTATTCTATTCTATTCTATTCTATATCTTTTTTTATCTTTCATTACAAAAAAACAGTGCTTTGTCGTTTTTTCAGCTTGGTCTAACAGTAGTTTTCAGGCACAGAAATTAAATAAAGAAAAAAAAAAAGTAAAATAACACTCCATAAAGTCCCCATGATATTAAAATTAAAGTTTTTTGGCTTTTAGGATGATTATGTTAGTCTTACCTATCTATAAGCTAGTGAGCTTCAAAACAAAGACAAAATTCACATTTAGAAGATATAAGTGTTCAGATCTTTCACTTCTGCCAATATGGATCAGTGATTTTGTTTACATCTCTGCACTTCAGCTTCTCATCAGATTTTCTGTCCAATCAAATGCTCTCTAGAATCTGAAGCTCCGCCCCCCACACTATAAATAGTTGCGGCTGAAATCGGTCACTTGTTCACACATTTACTATTTTCTACATGGTGAATGGCACATAGTGCACTATATAGGGGATAGGGAACGATTCAGACAGTGTCAATATCTTTCCATTGAGGCGAATGAAGTCTGGTTTCACGTTAGTGTCACGCGAATCGCCTCAGCTCCGGTCCAGAGACACGATACACAGAGCGGATCATGTGATCGAGTCGACACGGACCACAAAATGTATCAAACCCATTGAATTCTGCACAGAATGCTGTATTTTAAAGTGATATGGAGGAGATTCGATGGAGAAACGATTAGAGATTAGGAGGAAACCACGGCTCTGGCTGAGCTGTGATATAAAGTAAACGCTATTGGCTATTTAAAAAAGGGGAGGAGCTTCTTAATATGTCCCGCCCTCTCTTCCCGTTTCAGTGGAAATTCTGTCAACACATTGAATAACGCTGTTTTACAGACCCCAAACTTTTGGACCTGGACCCTGGTCTCGAGTCGCACGGGTATATAGCCAACAATACATTGTATGGGTCAAAATTATCAATTTTTCTTTTATGCCAAAAACCATTAGGATATTAAGTAAAGAATCATGTTTCATTAAGATATTTAGTAAATTTCCTACTGTAAATATATAAAACATTTATTTTTGTGAGTGAATGCTGCACAATCACCAACATAAATGAACAACTTTAAAGGAGATTTTCTCAATGTTTCGATTTTTTGGCACCCTCAGATTCCAGATTTACAATAGTTGTATCTCGACCAAATATTGTCCTATCATAACAAATCACACATTATTCAGTTTACAGATTATGTATAAACTCAATTTCAAAAAATTGACCCATGTGACTGGTTTTGTGGTCCAGGGTCACAAATAATGATTGTTTTCTTCTGCTCCGCCTCTTATCTTCTATTTTTCAGACACACAGGTAGTCCCGCCCCCAAACTCACTCCATTGGTCGAGTCAGAATATTGATGCATCACACGCTGCTGATGTAGGTGTCGTGTGTGTTTTACAGGCCGTCTGACAGATGAGTTGTTGAACTTTCAGGGCAGTTCATTACAGCAGCCTCTTCTTTATTCTCATCACGTTTGCAGACTGAAGCATTTTAAAACAATTAGCCTGTAAAGGTGATGTAGGAGAGCCAAGATGCCTCCCCTCGCTCTCTCTCTCTCTCTCTCTCTCTGGTCAGCACTTGTCTTGTCTTGACTGGTGGTATGAATAATATCAGCCAGATGCTTTTTGGCAGGAGCTCCCCATGCGGCCGATCCAAAATGGAGTAGCGTAGGGCCACAGTTTCCACTTTGCTCATTAGGAATGACAGCCAAATGTGCTCTTAGAAGGATCTGCAGTCTCAAGGTGAATTATAATCAGCCAGGACACGCCACGTCCTTTAGTTCTACGCTTATTTTACTTTCTTGCATGAAGTTTGATGCAAGATTATTAATGTTAACTAAAACTAAAACCATTAAAAAAACACATTTGCTATATGCAATAAAATAAACGTCAACTGAAATAAAATAAAATATAAAAAGTGTAAACTCTAATTTTCATTTAGATTAAATAAACTACTAAAATAATTCAAACTTACATAAAAAATAATAAAAAACTACAGATATATTTAAAAAAAAGGAATAAAAATGACAAATACATGCAACAAAGTTTCTAAAACTTTTACTAAAAGTAAAATAAAAAGTAATATTAAATATGAATTATAATTAATATCTTAAATATATTAATTATAATACAATAAACCTGGTTTGTAGTTTGTTCTGCTTAGCAAATTTCCTAAAGCATGATGTCAAAATCAGATGTTATTTTAGTATCATTGAGATACTATTATTGTTTTTTATATTTTGAATTAGTTTTTTATTTTTGCATTTTCTGTACAGTTTGAGCAATTTTAATACTGCATTTATTTTAGTAATATTGTAATATTTGAGCAATATTATTTTTTTTAAAATGTCTATATTATGTTTGTTGTTTTATTCTCATTTCTGTTTTATTTTATTTTATTTTATTTTATTTTATTTTATTTTATTTTATTTTATTTTATTTTATTTTAGTAAAACTAAATGAAAAGAGAAATATTGCCATGGCAACTAGTTTGTTTATTTTATTGCAACAACAATGTCTTTTATGGTTTTAGTAAACTATATTAACCCTGATTCCACTGATTGTTTCATTGCTTATCTTAAAACCAATTTATCTGACATGATTTGAATGCAGCAAAATGACAGGCTCCGCCCCCAGATTGTTTGATTAGAGGCTCCGCCCCCAGATTGTTTGATTAGAGGCTCCGCCCCCATACAGTGTGTGGGAATAGTGGAGGTGTTGAACTGCTTTGGTTTATCATGGGGTTTTCCACCGTGTGTGTGTGAGAGAGAATGCGTTCTGGGTTTTTCTTGCAGGAAATACAGTGGTCTAATCTGAAACGCTTGACACCAATAGCTGCATCACAGCAAAGCATCTACTGTACCCTCTGAGTTTACTGTAGTACATGATCATATACTGTGTGAATCTGTTTAGTCAAGTAGGCATAATTGGCGCTGACGCTCACACACTGGGCATCACAGGGGCAGCGGACACTTTTGTACCAACTTCCTCTGGCGCAGGGCGGTCACGATGCATCTACACGTGTGTGTGTGTGTGCGTGCGTGCGTGCGTGTGTGTGTGTGTTTTGGGTCCTCTGCAGTCATGGCTTAAGAGCTACAGTCTTTTAAGTCCTTGTTTTCTGCAAGCTCTGCATAACTCTGCTAACTAGCAGCCTCGCAGGGTTCACATGAGCAATATCTGTATCTGTTACAATGGTAGAGTGGTTTGTATCTGTATTTGTATTCAGATAAAATCACATGTGGAGTTTGTCCAAACTGAAAAGGATATTTTACATTGCCTTTGTTAACATATAGCAAACTCCGGTTTATTATCAGATCTGATGACACAGTACAACAGTGCGACCGACGTTTTACAACCGTTTACAACAATATTCAATGAGTTTTTCCTGTCATTCGGAATTTCTTAGTAAAACATTTTTTTTTACTCTAGGATTTCTACCTGATAAAATATTTTAGAGCTTTGCATAACAAGAAAAATATTTATTTGTATTAATTTACCTGACTTTTCCAGATCTAGAAATTCAGAAATCTCTTGTAAAATTAGGCTACGTCACATATTCAGTTGTTGATTGGGTGAATTAAAATAATAAATGTCTTTAATATTTATGATTAATATTATTTTATAATATTGTATATATCGTATAATAAAATGTTAAATAAATAAATAAATATGCAAATCAATAATAATAATTAAATAAAATAAGCAACAAATACATCAATATTCGAAGGCTCTTTAACTTTTCCAGTCATTCGATTATTAATAAAATATTTTTTTTCTCTTGGCTTCTACCTGATAAAATCCTTTATGAGCTTGGCGTAAATAGCAAAGTGTATAAAATAAATAAACTGTATTCAAAATGTGTAAAAATACCGATGACTCTTTACAATTGTATTCATTTACATAACTTTTCCCGGTCTAGAAATCAGTTAAAATTAGGCTTGTTGAGGGGGTGAATTAAAATATTAAATGTTTAATACATATAATTAATATTATTTTTTAATATTTTATATATTATAATAAAATAAATGTTAACTTTAGTAAAATGTTTCAAATAAAAATAATACAACAATATTCGAAGGCCACACAACTTTTCCAGTCGTTCGATATATATATATATATATATATATATATATATATATATATATAATATTATATATTAGTAAAATATATATTGCTTTACTTTCAGGTACTTTAGAGCTTGGCATTACTAGAATAATGTTTAAACTGTACAAAAACATGTATAAAAATTAATGAAAAATATTTTTTTTTCATTATTATTTACCTGACTTTTCAGATCTAGAAATCACTGTATATACATTCAGTCAGATGGTCTGTTTCCGGATAAGTGAGTGAGTCTTGCCAGAGTAATCTGGATGATGCCGTGAGACCGAGACAGAGAAGACGACACACACGGACCGTCCGGATGAGAGACCGGATGAGCGAGTGTAAAGGGAAAGTGTGAGGTTTGGGTTCAGGGAAGAGGACAGATGAGAATAAAATCATCGGAGGATCCGACGGGATGTGACCAGAGCTTTCAGGAAGGACATGGAGAAAGTGTGTGTCTGTTTTCCTTAACTCTGTGTTCAAGTGTTGGTCTCAGTGGAAGTCTGAGAACAGAACATCCTGTTGGGTGTGTGTGTGTGTGTGTGTGTGTGTGTATTTGTGTGTGAGTGTGTGTGTATTTGTGTGTGTGTGTGTGTATTTGTGTGTGTGTGTGTATTTGTGTGTGTGTGTGTATTTGTGTGTGTGTGTGTGTATTTGTGTGTGTGTGTGTGTATTTGTGTGTATGTGTGAGTGTTTGTGTGTGTGAGTGAGTGAGTGTCTGTATGTATTTGTGTGTGTGTTTGTTTGTGTGTGTGTGTGTGAGAGTGAGTTTTAGTGTGTGTGTGTGTATGTGTGAGAAAGAGAGAGAGAGAGAGAGTGTGAGAGTGTATATCTGAGGCTGATCACTATATATTCCAAATAATGTAAAACCTCATCAGAATTAAATGCTTGTGTGTATTTGTGTGTGTAAGTGTCTGTGTGTTTGTGTGCTTTTGTGTGTGTGTGTGAGCGAGAGCGTGAGTGTGTGTGAGTGTGTAAATCTGAGGCTGATCACTATATATTCCAAATAATGTAAAACCTCATCAGAATTATATGTGTGTGTGTAAGTGTGTTTGTGTGTGTGTGTCTGTGAGAGAGAGCGTGAATGTGTGTGTGTGTGTGTAAATCTGAGGCTGATCACTATATATTCCAAATAATGTAAAAGCTCATCAGAATTAGGGCTTAATCAAAATCGTAATAAAATCACGATGCGAACGTGCAATCTCTAAACCGCAGGATTTTTCCGCCAGCATTACGACATGGAAGAAAGCAAGAAACCAGGAAGATAAATAATAATTAGGGAATGGGTAATAATAAAGGCATTTGCAAACTACACACCTTACGACAATATTTATGCAAATAAATGGTGCCTGCAAATATCATCAATAAAGCCGGCTTCCAAAAAATTATACAGAAAAGTATGAGTAAGGAAATATTATTTCAAAATTGTAATATTGCTTAAAAATCGTGATCGTATCCACATCAAACGGCCCTAATCAGAATTACACAGCACTAACAGCACAATGCATCTTTATGTATGATTTATGGTGTGTGTGTGTGTTCACGTTTACACACATGACCTTGCTGTAAGTCACACTGAGCCTGTAGAGTCGGTGCATCATGATTAGTCCTGCGGGAAACTTTTATCTAGTCATGCAGTTCCAGGAAAAGAGGAACGGCCGAAATCTCCAGATCTGTCGAGTCGACTGTAATTCTTGTTATGCAACGCATTTTCACATCCTATCATTTATGGGTTATATAACATACAATAATAAACTCGCATTTTTAAACATGCAAATCACATTAGTTGGTTTTAATATCACAATATGGCAATGAATAGCTGGATTTTAAATCATTTTACTACTTTTATTTGACGAGATGTTAAATATTCTGATATTTTTGTGTTTTCAATATTTTAACTGGTAATCATCTCTTGAAACAGACTTCAGTTTCTCACTGTCTATCCAGGTATGATGGATTTGATTGATTCTGTGATGTTTTCCCTTCTGTTTAATATGCAAATCAGTATAATAAAACGTTCACAATTTATCACGAATTGACTAACTTTAGCTCTTTACTTTCATGCTGTTCATTTGTCTCTGTGTAAACAATCATAGTTGGAATTTTGAAGAGTTTGACTCTGATATACTTTTATAAAAACTACGTGATGCAACATCTTTACTCGTGCAAACACTCTTTTTGTAGACTTTTCAACAACAAGCAAGTGTATGAAACTTCACCTGTAACCGCTGTCCATGATTATAATCCAAATGAGGAACTGGGAAATGCTGTGTGTTGTTGGTGCAGCTTTAACGAAACCTTTCGGATTCAGTTTAAGGATGCGACACTTTTGAGGTCTGACCTCGGGTCAGTAATGCTGTTATGATCCGTCCCAGGTGGGAGAGTCAGGGTTGGATTCTGTCTGTGTGTGTGTGTGTGTGTGTGTGTGTGTGTGTGTGTGTGTGTTTGCTGCTCTCCTTCACCTCTCCTCTTCCTCTTCCTCCCGTCACATCCATCTGGTCTGGAGCTTCTTATCAAACTCTCATCTGAGATTTCAATATCATTTCAATATCTAATATAATTCCAATATCTAATTGTAAAAGGAGTACATTGTAGATAATTTGATTCTCAGTTTAAAGCTGCAGTGTGTCATTTCTGAAAACTGAAAATCACAGGGCCTCAGAAACTGAAACGTTCCCATAGGCGTCGCACAAAGCAATCGCTTGTAGGGATCGACCGATATGGATTTTTTAGTGCCGATGCCGATACCGATTTTTTTTCATCAGCCTTAGCCGATGACCGATACGGGTTGCCGATTTTCTTGGGCCGATATTTGGAGCCGATACTGCTTTTGCTCACTCAATTTACATCATAAAAATGACATGTATATAATATATAATGATAACAACTGTTACAAGTCTCAATTAAGAAAGGAACATTTATTGAACTTAAAAAAAACAAACAATATTTGACAAATATTAAAAACATGTGAGGTAGAACAGAAAAAAAGTTCAGTGCTGAAAATACTGAAAATAAATATTTAAGCATAATTCAAATTCTGAAAATAAATTCTGAATATAAATATTTAAGCATAATAAAATAATTTGACTGGAACATGTTATTCTGTGTAGTTGTCTGATCTATGTAATCGTGATCTCCATTTTAAACAAAACAAAAACGATTTTAAACCAAATAGATTCTAAGTTTATTATGAATTAGGGATCGCGTCTAAAACGTGTGGAAAGCACGGCCGCGCCGCTTCTACAAGCGCTTGCGTCTGTTGTTGCTATGCAAACATGAACTGCTCTCTCCATGATGACGAGGAAGTAAGGATTAATTTATTTCTAGCCCTTTACGACTACATATATTTATGGAGATGAAAAATAAAACCCCGCCCTGTCCAGCTATGATCCGCTGTTCGACCGAGCTTCCGATGTTGTCATGGAAAGGTCAGTTGTTTTTTGTCACATGACCTGCGTGCGCTTGCGGCATTCTAAGAAAGTTTAGATGTTTTCATCTCACCACGGCATAGGAGCGCCTGGACAAACCGTTTATACTGTCTATGGGACAAACCGTTTATATACTGTCTATGGAACAAACGAGCGCGCTGTATCGCGTGCGTGTCACAACCGCGTCGCTTCTTTTATGAGCACACGTCCAGACGTCAGCCAGGTAGTCGCTGAATAAAACTCCCACAAATATCACGGAATCACCGAACAACGTCGGCATTATTTAATCCTATGACCAGTGTTTGTAACAGCTGCCTTATGCATATGGATAGCCTCAAACTTAGCTATTTGCAGCTCCCTAAATACAATGACAAGCAGTTTTATAGATGAGGCATTCGCGTTTTCCATTTGGACCCACAAACTTGCTTAGCTATAGTTGCACGCACATATAGAGCAACGTGTTTCCACTTTCAAAGTGTATTTCAGCTAAGTCAAACAGTTAAAAAGATGCTTTGAAATTTTAAAACTAACCGTTGTCTTGAAGAGGCTTCCAGCACTCTGCTAGTGTGGGAGGGGCAGTGCATGAGCTGCACGTGAACTGCAGCGTCTCCAGCAACACAGAGCTGCCTGCGGACGCCTGTCTGTAATTAATGCCGGGAAAAAAACTATCGGCGAACGCAGCAGCCGCGTATCGGCCGATGCCGATACACGTCAAACCCGCAAATATCGGCCCGATATATCGGTCGATCACTAATCGCTTGGTCTCAGAAGACTTGGAATATTCCAGAATAAATATCTAAACGTTCTTAAATCAAGGCGCATTTACTGGAGAAGAAAAAAGACTGAAGATATTAAGTCTTGCTTGATATAAAAAATTATTTATGCTTAACATGAAAAATTATCTGCCAATTGGATCAGATAAATAATCTTGTTTTTCCCTGTGAATTAAGTTTATTTTTCTGACCCCACTGACTATATATTTTTTCTTGTTTAGCCACAAACTCACTTAATTTTGATACACTGTGTCATTTTCTAAGTTGATTCTTAGCAAAAACACTTTGTTCTTTCAAAATTAAATGTGCTCATTCATGAGTAATTATGAGTAACGTTTTACATAGAGGTCATAACCTACATGTTAACTGACTAAATGACTAAATGCAATTTGTAACAATTTTCTAAAGTAACTTCATCACTTGAAGGAACACTAGTGGACGAAGTCGAACTGGAAGCCATGTTAATCTTGGAATAAAAGATGGGAGAAAATCTTACACAGTGTAGCTTTAAAGTCCCCCTGTAATCAATAATTGTATCCCTTAAAACTCATCTTTGATCAGCAAAATTATATTAAGTGTTTTTTCCTTTTAATAAAATTTCTTCATGCCTTAAAATATCTTGAATGTAACTCGACACCCTTGCCTCATTTAGTATGCGTGGTTCTATGAATATGCAAATGAGCCCCGCCTCCACTCACTCAGCTCAGAGATCCACTGGTTGGCGATCACACGTTGATCTGATTGGTTACAAGGTAGTTTGTGACGTCAGAAACACCAGCGATTTCAAAGCGTGTTTTTGAGACTGTCTTTGGTTCACTGCAGTTTTAAGGAGGAAATACTCAGCAATGGAGTCGACTTATGAATTTACACATGGTTTGTCTTAAAGCACATTAAAAACACCACAGAGACACATAAACAACATTAAAAGCTTGTTTATTTTAAACAAGTCTTAATATCTTCAGTCATTTTGCTTCTCCAGGAAATGTATCTTGATTTAAGAATGCTGAGACATTTGTGCTGGAAAACGAGACATGTTTTGCTAAGTGAGAACAGGGTTGATAAATGAGTAAAGTTTTTTACATTGACATTTTAATGCATTTGGCAGATGCTTTTATCTTGCACTGCATTAGTTCACTGTATTAGTTCTTCATCAGTTCTCTCTCTCTCTCTCTCTCTCTCTCTCTCTCTACAGGCACAATGCGTCCCGTCCAGCGCAATTTCTACGACCCGTCCTCGTCTCCGGGAAAGGGCATCGTGTGGGAATGGGAAAACGACTGTGGATCCTGGACTCCTTATGACATGGAGTTGTGCGTGAGCATCCAGAACGCGTATGAGAAGCAGCACCCCTGGCTGGACCTGAGCTCGCTGGGCTTCTGCTACCTGGTGGACTTCGACGGGATGTCCCAAACCAACCGGCAGAGTCAGAGAAAGCGGCGCATTCGTCGGCGGATGGACCTTGCGTATCCGCTAATCGCCGGATCAATCCCCAAATCCCAGTCCTGGCCCGTGGGCACCAACTCGGGAACCCCGTGCACATGCCAGCAATGCATGCTGGTCCACAGCACACGGGCCGCGTCAAACGCCATCTTGGCTCTGCAACAGAGACGACGACTCTACGGGACGGACCCGACGAATGCTGTCGTCAGGCAGAGCAACACCTTCGCTGGCTCCTCCCTCTGGTCGCCCACGACGACTGTTGCTAGGGGACACCATAACAACATAAAGGTCGGTGGAGGTGGAGGTGGGAAGATGGAGATGAACGGGGGGAGTTTCTCGTGCGTTCCTGCACTCGTGACGCTTCCGACCAATCACACGCTTACTATTAACGGGCAGAATAATCTGAACCGGCCGGGAACGCAGCGGATCACGGTGACGACGAGCAGAGGATCCATTCCTCCGGGGTAAGAGATTATCTATCTATCTATCGATCTATCGATCATTTGATTGTTCTATCTATCTATCTATCTATCCATCTATCGATCGTTCTATCATTCTATCTATTCATCTATCCATATCTATCCATCTATCTATTACTCTCTCTATCTATTTCTCTATCTATCTGTTATATCTATGTCTATCTATCGTTCTATCTATCGTTCTATCTATCGTTTTATCTATTGTTCTATCATTCTATCATACTTTCTATTGATAGATAGATAGATGGATGGATAGATTTATGTATGATTCATTTGAATATCTTTATTTTGAGTTGTTTGCACTCTTTTTGCATCACTTTTCTTTGTTTATTGATGCTTTTCAGTTTTGTAGAGATTGATTGCCTTGAACAGGGAAATAATCAATAGTGTCCTTTTGCACTGTGACAGTGAATCAGTCAAACACACTGTGAAACACACACACACACACACACACACACACACGCACGCACATTCTCTCTCGCTCTCTCTCTCTCTCTCTCTCTCTCTCTCACATACACACACATGCGCACACACACACACTCAAACGCATTGTTGCTGTAATGCATCTATAAATCTTGTCCTTTCCTCTGAGCGTGTGAAAATCATTGTTTGAGTGTGTCTTTGGTTGAGTTAAACCGCATGCGAGTGTGTGCGTGTGTGTGTGTGTGTGTGTGTGTGTGTGTGTGTGAGAGAATCGTTTGCCATCCAGGCTGTGATACACAGGGGGAAGATGAATAATGGATCAAGGCAAAACGGAGCCTCAGCAGAGAGAGAGAGAGAGACACACACACACACACACACACACACACACACACACACACACACACACACACACACACACACACACACACACACACACACACACACACACACACACACACACACACACACACACACACCCACCCACACCCACACCCAGTAAAGCACCTAATGAAGGGGTGTAAATCCTAGGAAATGTGAAGTTGCGCTGAAACCACAAACACACTTCAGCAGAAACACAGAGAGCGGCGCAGAGACGAAGAGAGACTGAGAGAGAAAGAGTGTAAAGGCAGATACGTTTGCATTGTTCCCAGGCGAGCGGTTCCACACACAGGATGAGCGTGGTTCACACACACACACACACACATGCAGATAGCGTGGTATAAACAAGCATCACGTGCAGTGAACACACTGTCGATCTCTCAGCTGTGTGACATGAACACACACACAGACTACAACAGTGAACATCTCTCATAGGTTTTCATACTAATGCAATTACATTGTCTATTCACTACCACTGAAATAGTGAAGTCTGGCTAACAGTTTGCTGTTTAACAGGTTTCACTATCTGTCTGAAACTATTTTGACCCTTTTTACTGCGGCGTTTACCCCTGATGAATAATAAATACTGATAAATCCTTGTCCGACAATGAAGATATACAACCTGAGAATCATTTTCCTGGACAGTGTTCCAGCAATCATGTTGTGTTTTCACACGATGTTCTTCTTGTATTCCAGTACAAATATCTAAAAATTCTTAAATCAAGATGCATATCCTTGAGAAGCAAAATGACTTGATGCATGTTTAGATATTTGTAGTGGAAATGACAAAAATACTAAGCTAGAAACTAATTTTTCTGCAGTGCAATCAGCTGTTCAGAATCAGACGATGCCATATTCGCGAATGAATCACTTTTGAACTTTTCAAACGGCTCAGTTTGATTCATTCGCTCAGTTCACTCACGCACTTAACAGTTTCTAGCAGTTACATTGAAATAACACCAGGATACTTTTAAAACAGAGAACATCAGATAAAGGGATTTTTACCTGCAATCCCTTTTAGGAAATGTCTTCTATCATTTGTCAGCAATGAAGCAGATCTTTATTGTACATGCAGCTTGTGAACGACTCTATTGCAGATAAAGACAATTTATATCCCATATTAATAACAGGATCAAAAGAAAAGTATCCAAATACGGGTACAGTTGTTTTTTGATGATGAAAGGCTAGAAACACTTCTGGTTATGATGTTTTGAGGCCGGTCATACAGAAGGAAGTGTGTGATTTTTGCACCGCCACTAGAGGGCAGAGTCGGACAGATTCTGATGCCACGAACGCACCATGGTACGGGATCCACGGTTTCCACCGGAACACCAGAGTTCAGTTTTCCTCTCGACTCATTTATGCGATTCACTTTTCACTGAACATGAACGTTTGTGAGATTAATTCCCTCTGAAGAGTTTTGAGGTTAGTGAGTGTCAGTGATCTGTGTATTTATTTTATTTTGCATATTAATGTTTTCATGTCTGTTTGTTAATGTGAGCTTTGTGAATGCAGTAATTCATTTAGTTTTGTATAGTAACAATCGTTTTTATTTTTAAGTTAAAAATTAAAGTGAGAATTAGAGTTAGGGTATCTGGCTTACCTTACCTTACCTTACCTTACCTTACCTTACCTTACCTTATCTTATATACCTCATCATAACGTAATCAATAGGCCTATTTAGCAGAATAATTTTTTTGTTGTGTTCTGTTTGTTGTGTTACAGTATGTTGTGTTGTGTTATGTCATGTTGTTGTGTAACAGTGTGTTATGTTATGTTTGTTGTGTTACAGTATGTTATGTTGTGTTTGTTGCGTTAGTTGTTACAGGTTGTTATGTTGTGTTGTGTTACAGTATGTTACGCTGTGTTGTGTTAGTTGTTACAGTATGTTATGTTGTGTTTGTTGCGTTAGTAGTTACAGTATGTTATGTTATATGTTGTGTTACAGTATGTTACGTTGTGTTGTGTTGTGTTGTTTGTTGTGTTACAGTTTTACATTGTGTTTGTTGTGTTACAGTATGTTATGTTGCGTTGTGTTGTGTTACAGTGTTATGTTGTTTGTTGTGTTACAGTATGTCATGTTATGTTGTGTTATATGTTATGTTGTGTTACAGTATGTTATGTTGTGTTACAGTATGTTATGTTGTGTTGCGTTGTTTGTTGTGTTACAGTGTTACATTGTGTTGTGTTTGTTGTGTTACAGTATGTTGTGTTGCGTTGTTTGTTACAGTATGTTACATTGTGTTGTGTTGTGCTACAGTGTTACATTGTGTTGTGTTACAGTATGTTACATTGTGTTGTGTTGTGTTTGTTGTGTTACAGTATGTTACGTTGTGTTGTGTTTGTTGTGTTACAGTATGTTACATTGTGTTGTGTTTGTTGTGTTACAGTATGTTACATTGTGTTGTTTGTTGTTACAGTATGTTACATTGTGTTGTGTTTGTTGTGTTACAGTATGTTACGTTGTGTTTGTTGTTATACAGTATGTTACATTGTCTTGTGTTTGTTGTGTTACAGTATGTTACGTTGTGTTTGTTGTGTTACAGTGTTACGTTGTGTTGTGTTTGTTGTGTTACAGTATGTTACATTGTGTTGTGTTTGTTGTGTTACAGTATGTTATGTTGTGTTGTGTTGTGTTTGTTGTGTTACAGTATGTTGTGTTGTGTTGTGTTTGTTGTGTTACAGTATGTTACGTTGTGTTGTGTTTGTTGTGTTACAGTATGTTACGTTGTGTTTGTTGTGTTACAGTGTTACGTTGTGTTGTGTTTGTTGTGTTACAGTATGTTATGTTGTGTTGTGTTGTGTTTGTTGTGTTACAGTATGTTACGTTGTGTTGTGTTTGTTGTGTTACAGTATGTTACGTTGTGTTGTCTTGTGTTTGTTGTGTTACAGTATGTTACGTTGTGTTTGTTGTGTTACAGTGTTACGTTGTGTTGTGTTTGTTGTGTTACAGTATGTTACATTGTGTTGTGTTTGTTGTGTTACAGTATGTTATGTTGTGTTGTGTTGTGTTTGTTGTGTTACAGTATGTTGTGTTGTGTTGTGTTTGTTGTGTTACAGTATGTTACGTTGTGTTGTGTTTGTTGTGTTACAGTATGTTACGTTGTGTTTGTTGTGTTACAGTGTTACGTTGTGTTGTGTTTGTTGTGTTACAGTATGTTATGTTGTGTTGTGTTGTGTTTGTTGTGTTACAGTATGTTACGTTGTGTTGTGTTTGTTGTGTTACAGTATGTTACGTTGTGTTGTGTTTGTTGTGTTACAGTATGTTATGTTGTGTTGTGTTGTGTTTGTTGTGTTACAGTATGTTACGTTGTGTTGTGTTACGTTGTGTTGTTACGTTGTGTTGTGTTTGTTGTGTTGTGTTACGTTGTGTTGTGTTTGTTGTGTTACAGTATGTTACGTTGTGTTTGTTGTGTTACAGTGTTACATTGTGTTGTGTTTGTTGTGTTACAGTATGTTATGTTGTGTTGTGTTGTGTTTGTTGTGTTACAGTATGTTGTGTTGTGTTGTGTTTGTTGTGTTACAGAATGTTACGTTGTGTTGTGTTACGTTGTGTTGTGTTTGTTGTGTTACAGTATGTTATATGTTGTGTTGTGTTATGTTATCATCATAATGTAATCTATAGGGCTGCCCTCAACTAAAGATTTTTCTAGTTGACTAGTAGTCGTTCATTTAAGCGATTAGTCGATTAATCGTGTATATTAATAAGCCAAATCATAACAATGAGCCTTTAATATCCTGTCCCGTACACAGCCTCCTCAGCGCTCACACACACACAGAACGCTCGCCACAGCGCTCCGGCTAAACCGATGATGATGAACGAGTCGTGAATAAACAGCACGGAGACTGTGAAGATTTGAATAATTCACAGATAAACGAGTGTTTCTGTGTTTGGGTCTGCAGTGATGAAGTCGCCGATCATGACTCGTCATCTCCGCTGAAGTGCACGCTATATCCACGCTTCATAACATAATCTGAGAATAATAGTTTTCCGTTTGAATCGGTTCATTAAAACAGAAGCTCAAGCTTTCGACAGATGTTTCTCACGTCTGTGTTCATGCTGAGTTTCGCGTTATTTTTTGATGCGCTCAAGTTCACAGAGACCGAGGCAGCAGAACGCACAATAATTAGTTATTGTGAGTGCACACAAATACAATTCGTCAGTTTCATATGGCGTATTAAATGTCAGACCATTAATGTCAGACCAAAAATAACGGGGATATTCGTGGTAATAGCCAACAATACATTGCATGGGTCCAAATTTTTTTATTTATTTTTTTTTTATGCCAAAAATCATTAGGATATGAAGTAAAGATCATGTTCCATGAAGATATTTAGTAAATTTCCTACCGTAAATATATAAAACATTTATTTTTGTGAGTGAATGCTGCACAATCGCCAACATAAATGAACAACTTTAAAGGAGATTTTCTCAATGTTTTGATTTTTTTGCACCCTCAGATTCCAGATTTTCAATAGTTGTATCTCAGCCAAATATTGTCCTATCATAACAAACCACACATCAATGGAAATATTATTTATCAGCTTTCAGATTATGTATACATCTCATTTCCAAAAATGTGACTGGTTTAGTGGTCCAGGGTCACACATGCAGTAAGAGCGCTAATAGCTTCCACACAAACACTTGAACAGAATTGAGCAGAATCATTCAATCTGAAGTTCATAGAACATCTATTCAATTATGAATATAGGCCTATGTATGATTCATAGTGTTATATGTTGTAATTCAGATCTATGTTAATCATTTATTACGTCGGTGAAGTGCTGACGTAAGTGTGTTTGACGCAGGTCGGGCTTCTAAAGAGCTTCAGAACATCTGCCCCGTCTCAGTGTTGTGTTTGGCTTTACATATAAACACTAACGGTTTCATAGTTCTCTTCAACTCGACGACTGACTTCCTGTTTCACTTCCTGTGAGCGAGTGTGAGATCAGAAAAGGAAGTGTGTGTTGTTTAAGAGCTGGAGATGATGGATTCGGATGAAGACTCGTCGGAGGACAGACGGTAGGACCGTTCTCATGTTGGTTCAGTGACTCGATCACGACTGAAGGCTTTGAGATCTTTAACAGAGGAGAGATAAGACATGAAACGAGACGAGTGTGAACGTTTCCTGACGCGTGTTGAAATGTTAACAGCCTAACTCTGTACGCAGGTGTATAGAAATGGTTTCACTTTGTTTTATTTGAATGTAAACAACAAGTAAACAGTTTAACCCTATACAAAGGTTTTTACTTTAAGTTATGTAGGCTAATAACTCCTTTATCAGATGTACATTTCAAACATATTCATTATTAATCTAACGTATAGGCCAATTGAGCTGAATTTTTTTTATTCTATATTTTATTTTATATTTATTTTATTAATTCATTGAGTTATGAAATAATTCCATTTATTAAATTATCTACAGGCTAATTAAGAAGATATTTTATTTTATTATTTTATTTTATTTTATTTTATTTTATTTGAGTAATGTAATAATTCAATTTATCAAATGTACATTTCAAACATCTTAAGTAATCATTTTAACGTATAGACCAGTTGAACAAAATCATTTTATTTTTATTTTATTTTATTTTATTATTATTTTTATTTTTATTTATTTTTTAAATGTTTTTTTAATTTTATATTATAATTTATATTGATTTTTTTATTATTTATTTTTATAATTCCATTTATTAGATGACCAACTGGCTAATTGAAGTACTGGAGTTTCAAATACCATAGTTAAACATTCAGTATCAAGTTGTGTGTGTGTGTGTATATATAGATAGATAGATAGATAGATAGATAGATAGATAGATAGATAGATAGATAGATAGATAGATAGATAGATAGATAGATAGATAGATAGAGATATAGAGATACAGTATATATATATATATATATATATATATAGAGAGAGATATAGATGTATATAGATATAGATATATATATATAGAGATATAGATAGAGATATATATATATATATATACAGTGCAATGCATAAGTGAATACACCCATGCTAAAGTTGACTAAAAAGAGGAATAAAAAATCATATTTTGGAAATTGAACTTAATGCCTTAATTTAAAAAATTAGGAAAAATCCAACCTTTAAGGACACCAATTTTCTTTGTGAATGAATAATTTATCGTAAATAAATAAATGTTCTTCCTTAAAATACATGGTGCATAAGTGAGTACACCCCTATGTTAAATTCCCATAGAGGCAGGCAGATTTTTATTTTTAAGTATTTTTTTTAATTTTTTTTTAGGATACTATGCATCCTGATAAAGTTCCCTTGACCTTTGGAATTAAAATAGCCCCACATCATCACATAGCCTTCACCATACCTAGAGATTGGCATGGTTTTATTTCAGTTAGCCTAAAAGCTAGTTTGATTTGCATTGAGAGATGATCTTATGGAAAGTACCCCATGCCAATCTCTAGGTATGGTGAAGGCTATGTGATGATGTGGGGCTATTTTAATTCCAAAGGCCAAGGGAACTTTATCAGGATGCATAGTATCCTAAAAAAAACTTTAAAAAAAAACTTAAAAATAAAAATCTGCCTGCCTCTATGGGAATTTAACATAGGGGTGTACTCACTTATGCACCCTGTATTTTAAGGAAGAACATTTATTTATTTACGATACATTATTCATTCACAAAGAAAATTGGTGTCCTTAAAGGTTGGATTTTTCCTATTTTTTTAAATTAAGGCATTAAGTTCAATTTCCAAAATATGATTTTTTATTCCTCTTTTTAGTCAACTTTAGCATGGGTGTATTCACTTATGCATTGCACTGTATATATATATATATAGAGAGAGAGAGAGATGGATAGATAGAGAGATAGATAGATAGATATAGAGAGATAGATAGATAGAGATATAGGTAGATAGAGATATAGAGATAGATATAGATAGATATATATAGAAATAGATAGATATATAGAGATAGATATAGATATATATATAGAGAGATATACTGTAGATATATATAGATAGATATACATATACAGATATACATACATACATATATATATATATATATATATATATATATATATATATATATATATATATATATATATATATATATATATATATATACTCAATTTACATCAGGATTCACTCATCTAGATGTCAGAAACACATTCTGTGCAGAGTGAAATCCAATATTGAATCAAATTGCTTATAACCATTTGTTATAGTGTTTATTTATCCATAAAAACTATGTATGAACGTAAACAGACTGAAGCGGCCTGGATCTAAATAATTATCATTCCATCATTGCAGCCACATAGCAACACCTTGGCAACCACCCACAACATCCTAGCAGTGTTACTTTAATATAATTGAGATGCTATTATAGTTTTAATTAATATTTGTATTTTTTTATTTTGCAAGGAAACTTATCTTACATTTTTTTAACTCTGCACAAACACACCATCCTACAATAGCATGTTGTTTCATCCAGCAGATCTAATCAGTGTGAACAAGAGAAATGAAACCAGATCGTGAGCGATGATGACGATGCTGCATTTCTAGCTGAAATATGATTAGAAATTGAAACTAGTTTATAATTTTTCCTATGCCTGAAAGATATCCGGGCTTGTAAGTAAACAACAGTGAGATTCACTTGATTTGAGATGAATGGCTGTTTATGAGCTGGATAGGCTGATCTTCTCCTCAGGGATGAAAATCTCATTTTCTGTGCTTTAATTAATTATTTTTTGTTCCTCATGTGATCCGATAAGCTGTAATGATGCTGATGTAATTAAGACGATATTCAGATGAGCAGATCTTCAGCTTTGTTCACGTGTGTGTGATCTGATGGAGGCTTCGGTGTTTCTTGCTTGTTTTTCTCACGGTGTTTCTCACTGGATGCTGATTGGTCCGTTCAGAACTTAATTTGATTGGACGGTTCCACTGGCATGAGCGGATGAGGAAGCGTGTGAGTTTTAGGCTGTTTTAGTCCTAGTGTTTTGGACGTGTGTTCATTTCTCATCATCAGAGGGTTGGACGGTCTGTTATTGAACATCAGCTGCTAGTGTTTCAGTGGAGATGGAGCACTGAGTGTGTTGATGTCTGTTGTTTTCAGGGTTCCTGCACTCCCTGTGAAGAATCTCACTGGACCGGGACCCGTCCACCCGGCCTTAGCAGGTACAACACACAAACACGCAGTTCAATAGTGTAAAAATAACAACTTTTATTATATTATTTTATTTTAATATTTTGCAAGTAAACAGCTCAACTCTGTACATATGTACATGAACATTTTTATCAAGCTTGTATATTTAAGTTCAGTAATTTCACTTAAATGGCAATGAAAATGACCTATTAATTGTCATTTAAGTGAAATTACTGAACTGAAATATACAAGCTTGATAAAAATGATCATTCTAGAAGCAAATTTCAAATGGCACTTAGAGGCTTTTGCATCTGAACTCTTCATATATATATATATATATATATATATATGTATATGTATGTATATAAATAGATTAGCTCTGTATGAAGGTTTAAATTTTTTTTTTTTTAATTTTTATTAGTTTTATTTTGCTAGTAAACAACTGTACAAAGGTATATTATTTTTTATAATTTTGTTATTAAACAAGTAATAAGTCTGTACAAAGGTATATAAAAATGGTTTAATTTATTTTATTATTTTCATTTTATTTAATTTTGCATGTAAACAGTTTAACTCTGCAAAGTTATATGATTTATTTTATTTTATTTCACAAGTAATGACTCTCTACAAAGGTATATAAAAAATGTTTATTTTATTATATATATTTTTTCAAGTAAACGGCATAACTCTGTAAAAAAAAAATGTATATAAAATGTTATTTTATTTTGCAAGTAAAGTACAGCTTAACTCTACAAAAGTGTATAATACTGTTTTTTTTTTTTTTATTTATTTATTTATTTATTTTTTTTTATTTTTTTTTTTTAAGTAAATAGCTGAAATCTGTACCAAGGTGTATATAAAAAGTTTTTAATCTTTATTTATTTATTTTTATTGTAACATGCAAGTAAAATAAGTACCAATGAATGATAAAAAAAAGACAAAATCAGGAATAAATTAAGAAAAACTGATATCAGATACAAACCTGCTTTATTGGCGTGGTATAAGAAAGCTTCACACATATACTGTATGATATGCAAGCATGTAATATAGCGTGTGTGTGTCCCAGGAATGACGGGGATCCTGCTGTGCGCGGCCGGGCTCCCGGTGTGTTTGACTCGCGCCCCGAAGCCCGTCCTGCACCCGCCAGCGCTCAACAAGAGCGACATCAAACCGGTGCCGGGGATCAACAGCATCCGACGCAAGACCAAGAAAAAACACCTGCGCAAAGGTCAGGCAGCAGAGTGTGTGTGTCTGTGTGTGTGTGTGTGTGTGTGTGTGTGTCTGTCTGTGTGTGTGTGTGTGTCTGTGTGTGTCTGTGTGTCTGTGTGTGTCTGTGTGTGTCTGTGTGTGTCTGTGTGTGTCTGTGTGTGTCTGTGTGTGTGTGTCTGTGTGTGTCTGTGTGTGTGTGTGTGTGTGTGTGTGTGTGTGTGTCTGTGTGTGTGTGTGTCTGTGTGTGTGTGTGTGTGTGTGTGTCTGTGTGTGTGTGTCTGTGTGTGTGTGTCTGTCTGTGTGTGTCTGTCTGTGTGTGTCTGTGTGTGTGTGTGTGAGAGTGCGTGTGTGAGAGTGCGTGTGTGAGTGCGTGTGTGCGTGTGTTTCTGTGTCAGTGTGTGTGTGTGTGTGTCTCTATGTGTGTGTGTGTGAGTGCGTGAGTGAGTGTGCGTGCGTGTGTGTTTCTGTCTGTCAGTGTGTGTGCGCGTGTGTGTGCGTGTGTGTGTTTCTGTCTGTCTGTGTGTGTGTCTGTGTGTGTGTGAGTGTGTGTGTGTCTCTGTGTGTGCGTGAGTGTGTGTGTGTGTGTGTGTGTGTGTGTGTGTGTGTGTCTCTGTGTGAGTGTGCGTGAGTGTGTGTGTGTGTGTTTGTCTAGCGATTGATTCTCTCTCACCTTTTCTGCTGATCTGAGCAGAACAGACTTTACACACAAAGTGTGAAACGAGTAACAACGGAAAGTAACAAGGTTTCTCTTACACAAGCGCATTACAACTGAAGCATGTTAGCATTGATCCGCTCATCGTCATACTCCTATACGCTCGCGTCCGTCCGCTCCTGCTAAAGTCAAGCAGCAGGAATCAGTGTGTGTTGGCAGCCCGACAGCAGGAGTGTGTTCATGCGCTAAAGGTCACGAGACGCTTTGAGGAATAAACACTGAAGCGCTTGTTTCAAGCAGAGTTTGAAGACTACATTTGTGAAATAAATATGGAAAATCTTCTCTTTAGCATCTTTCAGTGTAGTAGTAACAGTAGAGGAGTAGAGAATGAAGAGCTTTAAAATCTGGAGTTTGTCTTTGGTTTTCCACAATCATACGGAGCCGGATAAACACACGGCTTCTGTCTGCCACCTGGTGTTTCTGGAGTTCTTAGTAAAAGCTGAACCAGGGACAAATGCTGCACAATTACTATTAGCTAAAAGCATTATTATAGAGCATCGCCTATTCAGAACTGCACTTTAATGTTATTCTGTATCGTCCCTGTCAAATAAACATTAAGTCCACATCTTGTATGTAGACAACAAACATACACCTCGATCATGCTATGCTTACTATGTTTTGTTTTGTTTTGTTTTGTTTTGTTTTGTTTTGTTTTGTTTTGTTTTGTTTTGTTTTGTTTTGTTTTGTTTATTTTTTAAAACATTCAAGTAAACAACTAAACAAAGCTGTATAGAAATTGTATATTTTTTTCATTCTATATTATTTTATTATTATTTATGTATATATTTCTTTATTTTGTACATTTTGTTTTATTTTATTAAAATTTAAGTCAGCAGCTTAACACTGCACAAATGTGTAGGTAAATTGTTTTCTTCAATTTTTCTTGTTTATTTTGTATTATTTCTGCATTATTTATATTTTTTATTGTGTGTATATAAATAGTTCTATTTAATTTTATTTAATTTGTGTATTTTTATATATAAGTATATTTATTATTTTGATTTGTTACACTTTATTTTAACATGCTAGTAAAATAAGAACCAATAGATGATATTAACTTACTTTAAAATTTTATTTTATTTTATTTTATTTTATTTTATTTTATTTTATTTTATTTTATTTTATTTTATTTTATTTTATTTTATTTTATTTTATTTTATTTTATTTTATTTTATTTTATTTTATTATTTTATTTTATTTTATGCAAGTAAACAAATTATGAAAGTTGTCATAGATTAAATGTGAATCATTTGTTTGTTCCGTCTCTTTATTTCAGGGAAAAGCCCCGAGGATGTTGTCCGCCGGTACACAGAGAAAGTCAGAACGGCTCCAGACGAGGTGATTCCCGCACACATGTGATTAATGAGCGTCATGTGACCGGGTCTCGGGTCAGCAGAAGTCTGTCAGTGTTACTCATGTTTGATATCCGTCAGGATTGCACGATCTGCATGGAGAGGCTGAACACAGCGTCCGGATACGAGGGAGTGCTGAACTACAAGGCCATCAAACCCGAACTGGTTGGCAAACTGGGAAAGTGTGGCCACATGTACCATCTCCTGTGTCTGGTGGCCATGTACAACAACGGCAATAAGGTCAGAACCAGAGGAAGACTCTGGTCTGTTTTTCTTCATCTTTATAGAGTTCAACCAAGATCAATCACAATATTAGGACATTTAATGTGCAGCAGGAAAGTTTTAATGAGCTATGCATCCCATAATGCACTGCAAATACACTGCAAAATCTTACTGTTTTCTAGTACAAATATCTAAACATTCTTAATTTAAGATGCATTTACTGGAGAAGCAAAATGACTGAAACATGTATCAATATTTAGTGAGTTTGTGCTTAAAACAAGAACAAATATCTGCCAATGGAGTCAGAAAAATAAACTTAATTCAAAGGAAATTTATAAGATTTTTTATAAGAAATTTAGAACCCCATTAGAAGATTTTTTTTCTTTTGTTTTAAGCACAAATTCACATTTTGAATCATTTTTCATTAAAGAAGACTTAATATCTTAGAATTCTATATGTAATTTTTAGGTATTTGTACTGGAAAACAAGACAGAAACACAAACATGTTTTGCAGTGATTAAAAAAATAATCTAAATAAATATATAAGTGAGTAAAATGCTAGTAAAATAATTTTGAAATGGTTAGAATTATTTTTTTGCAGTTTAATATAATTGAAGTACATATTATCGCTTAACCTTCTTAAAACTCATGTTCGGCGAAAAGGAGAAAAGGAATAAGAATTATTATTTTTGTACCTCTCCAAACTCCCCTATTATTAGATATTCAGTTGTAGAAGAAATGAATCATGGGTGACAAATAAGTGAATAGAGTATTTGAATAATACTCTACTGTAAGTGAAAATGCTTCAGTAGTTGTGTGATGCTGCATCCACACAGTCAGTGTCAGTGTTGCATCATGACTTTGCTCATCGGTAATAAAAGGCATCAGAGCTTCAAATATTAGCATGAATATCGGTGTGAAAGTACATCATCCCGGGACTGTGAGACTCCATGAGTTTTCCTCATGTGTTTCAGGATGGCAGTCTGCAGTGTCCCACCTGTAAGGCCATCTACGGGGAGAAGACCGGCACACAGCCTCCTGGGAAGATGGAGTACCACGTCATTCCCCATTCCCTGCCTGGACACTCCGACACCAAGACCATCCGGATCGTCTATGACATTCCTGCTGGAATGCAGGTATATTCAGAGGAACCCATGTCTTTTCCTTTTCAACTCTACAAAATATGTGTTTTCCTCATCATTTCTGTCTCGTGTTCCAGCACAAATATCTAAACATTCTCAAATCAAGATACATTTACTGGAGAAGCAAAATGAGTGAAGATGTTAAGACTGTAAAATGTATCAAAATTAAGTGAGTTTGTGGTTAAAATAAGAACAAACTCACTTCATTTTGATACATTTTCATTAAATAAGACTTAATATCTGAACTAGTTTTGTGTCTTCTCCAGTAAATGTCTCTTGATTTAAGACTGTTTAGACATTTGTGCTGGAAAACGAGGCAGAAACACTGAGGAAGAAAAACATGTTTTGCAGTGATAAAAAAAAAAAAAAAAGAAGATTCTAAATATATATTTTAGTGAGTAAAATAAAGAAATTTTTTAAAGAAATTTTAATTATTTTTAGAAATATATTTATAAATAATAATTTTAATAGAAGATTTCAAGCTATTTATTAGACAAAAATGTCTTCAAATGTTAATATTAAGGTAAGGTAATAGTTTAATGTCACTATATAAGCCTTCAGAAAAGTGACATTTGAAGTGTAAGATTCTTATTAAAATTATTTTTAAAGTTAATATTTATGTAATAGTAATCTGCGTTATTTTAGTGAGAGACTTTATTTTATATTTCATTTCATTTTATTTTATTTTATTTTGTTTTATTATAATTCCTAGTTTATTATTTTATTTTAACATTCAGGTAAACAGCTTAACTCTGTACAAGATATATAGAAGTGGTTTTATTTTATGCTTAATTTTTGTAATTTATTTAAATTTTAATAAGAGATGGGTATGAAGGTCACAGGGTTGAAGCGCAATCTAGGGAAACATCTTTTTAATAATACAATATGTCACCTTAAATCTAAAAAGATGTATCGAGAGAATAAAGAAAAACTTGCATTATTTTTATGTTTTTATCAAATTGTGCATATTTGCTAATACAGCGAGTAGACGATGAGTAGGAACAGGGCGAACAAGAAAGAAATAACAAAACAACAACAATCTAGTAACTAATTATTGTATTGTGTATGATAAAAAATATGTCTGTAATACTTGGTGTCAGATTACAGTAATTTTTTGCACAAATGATAATGAGGGACTGGAGCCTTTGTTCTCTGGCCCAGTTTTTGTAGAGAAATGCTTTGCACCAATATTTAATATGTCAAGCTGTTTGTGCAGAATGACCTGTGGGCTTGTGGCTTCTGGTCGTGTTTTTGCCATATGCGAGACAGGAAGTGGCTGAGCTCATTTCCTGTTCAATGAGGACAGTAGCAGAACTCGAACGGGTTCTCGTTTCTCACATGATCGGACACCCACTCGCTTTCTGAGCTCCGACGTCATGAGATTAACTTGATAAAAATATTCCATCAATAATATCATCATCATCATCATGGCAAGAAATCTGTTTTTGTGAGTTATTTTAGTATCATTGAGACTATTGTTCAAAAGTTTGGGGTTGGTAAGATTTTTTTAATGTTTTTGAAAGTTCTGCTCATCAAGGGTGCATTTATCTGATCAAAAATACAGTAAAAATAGTGAAATATTATTTTATAATGTAAATCATCTGTTTTCTATGTGAATATATAGTAAAGTGTAATTTATTCCTGTGATCAAAGCTGTATTTCCAGTCTTCAGTGTCACATGATCCTTCAGAAATCACTCTAATATGATGATTTGATGCTCAAGACACTTTTATGATTATTATCAATGTTGAAAACAGTCGATATTTTTGTGGAAACTGTGATACATTTTATTTTTCAGGATTCTTTCATGAGTTAAAAATAACAGCATTTATTTGAAATTGAGTCTTTTGTAACATTATAAATATGTTTACTGGGAATTCGATCAATTTAATGCATCCTTGATGAATAAAAGTATTAATTTCTTTAAAAAAGCCTTTTGAACAGTAGTGTGTATTTTTATATATATATATATATATATATATATATATATATATATATATATATATATATATATATATATATATATATTAATATTGTGTGTGTGTGTGTATATATATATTTTTTTTTTTATTTATTTTTTTTTTTTTTATTATTATTTTCCATTGTAATTGTCTTTTTTAGTATTTTTGTTGTGTGGGTTTGTTTTTACTAGTTTTTACTGTTTTTTAAATGAAAATGAGAAATGTTGCTTTGGTGACTATAGATAAAAATAAAATAATTTTTAGTTTTTTTCTCATTTATTTCAGTTCATTTTTATTTTATTTCAAGTAAAAAAAAATATGGTTTTAGTTTTAACCAACCCTGTTCTATACATTATCCCTACAATGTTAGGAAAGGATTCTTGCACTAAAACAGATTTACATGATCGTCTCTCTGACTCTGATCATTAAAGTACTTGTGTTATTGTATCTTTAAGACTGCATGTGAATGACCCAGTGTTCGCAGTAATGATGTAATAAACACCAGTAATCAGTAATGTGAGGTTGTGACTGTTCAAGTATGTCACATCAAACGAATTCAAACGAGCAAGAAAAATCCTTTTCTCCATGAGGCATCTTCATTAATATTCAGGCCACAGGCTGTAATTCCTGTAAAGGCATGCGCTGGTGTTTATGAGATGAGAGGGATTGAGTATAATAATAATAATGCTTCATTCACTCCACTAATGCTTTTCTGCTGCGTATGCCTTTGATCTGCGCATGTGAAGCTGTGATGTGATCAGAGAGAGTGGTGGCAGCGGGGCAGATCCACACACACACACACACACACACACACACACACACACACACACACACACACACACACACACACACACACACACACACACACACACACACACACTCGTGAGTCCTCAGGGCATCGTTAGCCTCTTCCTCTCTGCTGCGCGCTAATTGAGTGAGCGGTGTGTGAAGTGTGACCGCGTGTGTTTTCTGTGTGTTTTTTCCAGACCACGGAGCATCCCAATCCTGGGAAAAAGTACAGCGCGCGGGGATTTCCTCGACACTGCTACTTACCCGACAACGAGAAAGGCCGGAAGGTGAGATTCAAGATCTGATGTGAATCATAGACTGTGGTTATCGGGTTAAACATTAGGTCATTCATTATTTAGTAAAATAATTACTGAAAATATAACATTTAATTTTTTTAATAAGTAGTTCTGTTGCAACACCATAGGGATCTGCCAAACATCACACACTACTATTCAAAAGTTGGGAATCATTAAGATGGTTTAATGTTTTGCAAGGCTTTTATTAGTTCAAAAATTGTGAAATATTATTTCAGACTAAATCATCTGTTCTCTATGTGAATATATAGTAAAGTGTAATTTATATCCTGTGATCAAAGCTGAATTTTCAGCATCATTACTCCAGTCTTCAGTGTCACATGATCCTTCAGAAATCACTCTAATATGATGATTTGATGCTCAAGAAAAATTTATGATTATTATCAGTGTTCATATTTTAGTGAAAACTGTGACACATTTTATTTTTCAGGATTCTTTGATGAATAGAACGTTAAAAAGAACAGCATTTTTTTTAAATAGAATCTTTGTAACATTATAATTGCCATATCAATCTATCCATGATAAAAGTGCATCTATCCATCATAAAAGTGCATCTATCCATCATAAAAGTGCATCTATTCATAATAAAAGTGCATCTATTCATGATAAAAGTGCATCTGTCCATCATAAAAGTGCATCTATCCATGATAAAAGTGCATCTATCCATGATAAAAGTGCATCTATCCATGATAAAAGTGCATCTGTCCATCATAAAAGTGCATCTGTCCATCATAAAAGTGCATCTATCCATGATAAAAGTGCATCTATCCATGATAAAAGTGCATCTATCCATGATAAAAGTGCATCTATCCATGATAAAAGTGCATCTGTCCATCATAAAAGTGCATATATCCATGATAAAAGTGCATCTATGCATGATAAAAGTGCATCTATCCATGATAAAAGTGCATCTATCCATGATAAAAGTGCATCTATCCATGATAAAAGTGCATCTATCCATCATAAAAGTGCATCTATCCATCATAAAAGTGCATCTATCCATGATAAAAGTGCATCTATCCATCATAAAAGTGCATCTATTCATGATAAAAGTGCATCCATGATAAAAGTGCATCTATTCATCATAAAAGTGCATCTATCATCATAAAAGTGCATCTATTCATGATAAAAGTGCATCTGTCCATCATAAAAGTGCATCTGTCCATCATAAAAGTGCATCTATCATCATAAAAGTGCATCTATTCATGATTAAAGTGCATCTATTCATGATTAAAGTGCATCTATTCATGATTAAAGTGCTCGACACGGCTCTGACGGGTTCATACAGGCCTTCTGAAGTGAATTGATGTGTTCGTGTAAGAAAAATATCCATATTTAAAACTTTATGGACTAAAATAACTAGCTGGAGAAACCCTTGAACGTTGTGAACGCACAGCTAATAATTGTCTTATTTGAAGGTGTTGAAGTTGCTCATCGTGGCGTGGGACCGGCGACTGATCTTCACCATCGGGACGTCCAGCACCACGGGAGAGTCGGACACGGTCGTGTGGAACGAGATTCACCACAAGACCGAGTTCGGGACCAACCTGACGGGCCACGGATACCCCGACCCCAACTATCTGGACAACGTGATGAGAGAACTGAGCGCTCAGGGCGTCGGAGAGGACAACCTGAAGGACTGACACACACGCACACACACACACACACACACCTCGACCTGAGGCGTTTCTGACCGCTGGAGAGACCTCTCTCCGACTGGGAACGATGGTCCTCGCTGACTCGAGTCAGGATCGTGTGAGAGACGAGTGTATGATGGAGCGAAGAAAACAACAGTCACAGTTCCTCTCTCTTTATCTCTATCTCTCTCTCGTTCTTTTTTGAGGCTACCCATAATGCATCTGGGCTCAGACCCAAGTGCATGTGGTAGTTGTATATACACACACATTACTGGTTGACCGATATTGCTTTTTCAATGGCCGATGCCTCGACAGATGGCAGATAAAGATGCTGATTTAGAGGCTTTTTAAAAATACTTTTAAAAATGCTTATTCAATTCTTTCAAAATTCACTGGGATATTTGAAGCTAAGCTAACAACACCTCTGATAATCTCTAAATCGCCAGATTTCAGATGATATATATCCCGATATACCGGTCAACCATCGCACCCAATATCTGTCAGTTCCTTCGGACAACATGGGGATCTTTTGTTTCCATGTTGTTTTTTGCATCACTTTCAGACAGGGATGGTATTCCAGTCTTTGAAACATTATCAGTTTGGCCTGCGTATATAATTAAAGGAGGCCTGTAGTTGTTGGCGTTTGTAGGGAAAGTGTGCGGACGGATCCTGCAAGCAGATTTTGGGGCTGTTTTTGATGTTTGTGCAACCGCTGCACTTCAGATCACTGAGCTCTCCGACTCGTGTGAGACTTTTCCACTTCAGAGAGACGAGTGGAGCTCAGAGCGGACTGAGGCTTCAGGATCCTTCTGTGCGCAGTTTAACGTTTAGGATGAATAAGATGAGTCTTCTTGAAATATGCAATGATTCATATTCTATCTTGCTTTGTTCCTCTTTTGTGTCATTAATCTGAGAGTGTGGCGTTCTGCTTGCCGGCGGTTTGTTTGTGGTCCTGTGCTGTGTTTGGGATTGAATATTAGCATACTACTTTACTGCACACTCCTTACAGTTGTTTAATGTATGTATTATTCCATGGGAAATGTTTTAAATAGTTGTCTAATGACCGCATATTGAAAATATTGCAGTGGTTCTCAACCACTAGGGGGCCTTGAGATAAATTAAATCTTTTATGATTAGAAAAATGAGTAAAAAACTAAGCTAAAACAAGCATTAAAATGAGCTAAAACAGCTAAAAATCAAGTTATCTCTCACTTTAAGTAAACAAAATGTTTTTTGTCTTTAAAGAATCAAGTTTTTATAGTTAGCAAAACCTAAAAAATAAAATAAAATAAAAACTGAAATAAAATAAATTATGTAAATAAATCTACTTATTTTATTTCAGCTATTTGCCAAAAGGTTTCCCATTTTCATTTAGTTTCATTTGATCAAAAACTGGGGGAAAAAAATATATAGACATAAACATAAACACTTTAGTAAAAATCTCAATGATACTAAAATAACAGAACCTGGGAAACCGGGATGTATGTTATATATATATATATCTGTTCATTGAAAGATTATGTAAATTAATAAAATCTTAAAACTCCTTTGGCATTTTTACAATGAATATAGATTTTACAAGCTAAGCTCTAAAATATTTTACCGGGTAGAAATTGTAGGTAATAATGATTTTAATTGATCCTTAAATTAGGAATGACTGGAAATTCATGGGATAAAAGAGCAGGAACATCAAGCTCCTAAAACTTCTGGAATCCTTTAAATAAATATTTTAGATGCTTTTATTACAATTTACAAAAACTATAGGAGTTCCCATAGATTAAACTAAGGAAAATGGGGTCCTTGGTGGTTGAGGAGCATTGCATTGTGGGATACTGTATCCCATACAGTGTGCTCCGGTCGCACCATTTGACAAATGCATATTTGATGCACATAGTGTGAACGCATACATACTTCTAACACTGTAGAAATAGTAGTGTGTTAAATTCTGTTCTGAACGCAGGCCTGGAGTTGGGTAAAGTCTCGAGGTTACAGTGGTGCGATCATCACGGTCTGATCTCGTGAAGGTTTGAGATGTTCAGAGTCAGAGAGGATTTCTTCAGCTCGTCCCGTCTCTCTGGGTCTGTGAACTGAGAGTTACTTCAGTCATCTTACAGTCGCCGTTCACACTGACAGTGTTTCCCGCACTTTTGTTTGAAAGAGTCTCTTCTGCTCACCAAGGCTGCATTTATTTGATCAAAAATACAGTAAAAACAGTGAAATAATTTTACAATTTAAAGTATCTGTTTTCTATGTGAATATATAGTAAAGTGTAATTTATATCCTGTGATCAAAGCTGAATTTTCAGCATCATTACTCCAGTCTTCAGTGTCACATGATCCTTCAGAAATCACTCTAATATGATGATTTGATGCTCGAGAATGATGATTATCAGTTGAAAAACGATACATTTTATTTTTCAGGATTCTTTGATGAATCGAAAGTTCAAAAGAACAGCATTTATTTGAAACAGAATCTTTTGTAACATTATTCTACGTCACTTTTTGATCAATTGAATGCAACTTTACAGAATAAAAGCATTAATTTCTTCTAAATCATTAGGATTTGATCATATAGTGGCGGTGTCAGTGTGAACGGCGCACAGATCTTCAGTCTTCCTCGATCCAGAAACGCAAACGCAGCGACTCTGTCTGTTCGCATCTTCGTCTTGTAATGCTTTAATTAAAGAACTATATAGAGTACAATATATAGAAGTCAACATATATACACGTACATTTAAGAGTGTGCTATATCTTTCAAGTGTTTAAATTATTTTTATACTTACACACATGATGTACTTGTGCATCTACATGTATCTGCACACACACACACACACACACACACATAGACGTGTACATATTTGATACATGCTTTTTTTTGTGAAATCTGACAGTTTGTCAGTAACGTCAGGGACTGTTAGCGTGATCTGAGCGTCTTATATTAGTCGTGCCGTTCAAGCAATGATCGCGTTGCTATCGATGATGTCGGTGGGAATGGGTTTGTTCGTGTGACTTTAACTTGCCCACCCGAATGGGTCGTGTACCTTTATATATCTGCAGGGAATATTAAACATTATCATTAATACAAGCACTGCTCACATGTGTCTGACATCACTGAAGAGCTCCTGATCAACGAAATCTGCCTGTGCAAACCTCCAACTTTGAGATCGGAGAATGAAATGTCCCTTTAAGAACTGAGAGTGTGTTATTTTAATTTACAATTATTGATATTTTATATTTTCCCTTTTCATTTTAGTCAAACTTTTAGTAATTTTGTGTGATTTTTGCCATTTTTATTCATTTTATTTAAATATGTCTATATCGTTTTTATAAACTTTTATTTCTGTTTTATTAATTTTAGTATTGAACCGAAATTCAAAATTTAATTAAGTTTAATTTTGAAATTTCATTTTGAAACTCTGAAAGTCAAATTTGTTTGTTTTATTTTATTTCAGTCTACCTTTATTTTATTTAAAATAACAAAAAATGTTTTTTTTTTAAACATTCTTTTAGTTTTATTTGTTGATAATAATCCTCAAAAATCTGTTCATTTACTAATAAAACAAAGAGAAATCTTGATTATAATAAATGGGTTGTTGACCGATAACATGGACTTTAATCTTTTGATTTTTAACCATTTGAAATTCAACTAGTGTTGTCAAATCAATTATTTATAATACACACACACACCAAAAATATATATTTACAAACTTTTCAGATGCGATTAATCGCGAATAATCGATTTGACAGCACTAAATTTAACAATGAATGAATGAATGAGGCATTTCTACACTCTTTGACGCGTCAACAACCCAAATACTGAAGAAACTTTAGTTGAGGTGATGAATGTCACGTTTGAGATCCTGTGACGGGTTTGTACAGGTACCGTAGTAGCTTTAATCTGGTGTTGTTCATCGTTTTCATAGTCTCTGTGGTTTCTGCTAGAGATAAAATGGATCTGAGATGAAAATATTCTGCGCAGGATTTCACGGAAATTAGTTTACGAGTGACTTTGGCGCATTATGCAATTCTGGTGGATGTTTTATTTTTACCCAGCATGCCGCTCTTTTCAAAGGTGACTAATTAATTAGACCCCCTCATTAGTCGTGATTAGATCATTTATCACCTGTCCATATGGTTCATCCCAGAATAACTTCATTGTTGGATATTTCCGCCGACGGGTCGAGTCTCTCGGCTGCATGCGGGCTGAGAGATTTGAACACATTCGAGATGAGTAGATGTGTGTGGAAAGTGTGTGATTTACTATTATCAGGTGATTTCAGACCATATGGCGCCTAAAAAGACAAATCCGTCCGCCTCATCCCAGATTCATTAGCGTCGGTAATGAAAAGCATTTGTGACGGAGCTGAAATAGGAACTTTCCCAGAAGGAAATAAGCTTTCTGAGGAGAATACGCATGAATAATTGTGTAGCTGGCACACATTTAAGTGTGTCACAACCTCAAACCGGCTCTCCTCACAGATCTTTCTGAGTTTATTTAAAGGTTATTGGTGGTTGATGATGATATTGTGGAAGATTTTGAATTGTTTTAGTTTTTCATTCGGCCTCTCACATGATGGATTTAAAAAATTGATGTCAAATAAACAGCGCATGGACTTGTTCTTCATGTCATAGACTCTTACAGGCAATAGAATTAACATGTACATCAAGATAATCTTTCAGATATCAGACGAATTGTTGTTTGATGAAACAATACAAAGGGCTTTTATGATACGTGTCTTAATGAATCTGTTATGATCTTGTTGCATGTCTGTGTTTCCTGTGAAATAAACTCTCTCCTTCAGCAAAGGGAGATTGATTTGACTTCTTTCTTTCTTTCTTTTCTTCCTCTTCTTCTCTTTTGTCTCAGATGTTTTGGTATTGGCAGTGTTATTAATGTCCAGTGACGGTGAGAAGCTCATTGGACTTTTCCTTAATGAAGTGCCTCTTTATTTCTCCCGTTTTGTCAGCAGTTTTTTGCTCTAAAACGAGGGAATATTGACCTGCAGGAGTGATGATAATGTACAGACATTATCATTATGAAGAAAACCAATCATTTGTGTTTGGCGTGTTTCAAAAGGCACCTCAAAGAATCGAGATAAAGTGAAGAGAATATGAACTGGGGTCAGAAAGAATTATTTTCCTTTTAAGAAATTAATACTTTCAGCAAAGGACGCATTCAATTGATCAAAAGTGACAGTAAAGATATTTATAATGTTACAAAATATTCTATTTCAAATAGATGCTGTTCTTTTGAACTTTCTATTCATCAAGGAATCCTGAAAAATAACATGTATCACAGTTTTCACAAAAATATAAACATTGATAATAATCATAAATGTTTATTGAGCATCAAATCATCATATTAGAGTGATTTCTGAAGGATCATGTGACACTGAAGACTGGAGTAATGATGCTTGATCACAGGAATAAATTACACTTTACTATATATTCACATAGAAAACAGATATTTTACATCGGAATAATATTTAAGTTTTTACTGTATTTTTGATCAAATAAATGCAGCAGAAAAGACTTTCAAAAACATTACAAAATCTTACTGACCCCAAACTTTTGAATGGTAGTGTATATAAAAGTAAAATAATAATAATAATAATAATAAAATATATATATATATATATATGAAACTGTGAGATCTTTTTGTTTCACTTTATTTTAAGGTGTCTTAGTGCCTAACTGCATAATTATAGTGTAACAGAGTAATATTACATGTACTTACTATAGGATTAGGGTTTGTTTTGGTTTAGTTGCATGTAATTATGCATAATCTATAGTTAATACTATTGTAACTACATGTAACATGTAAAAATTATACTGTAATGTAAAGTGTTACTGATTTTATTTTTCATAATTAACTGTTAAATCAGTATTGATTTAGTCAAATTTCATGAACAGCACAGAGCTATAGTCACATGTTAAATGACAGCTTTATGTAATCATAAGGGTAATGCTGTATGAATTATTTGAGGTCAGACTGGATTGATGTCTTCCTGGATTGTGTGTTTGAGAGAAAGAAACATATTTTCACACAGTTTTGTGTAAACAGGTTTTATAGTCAACAGCAAATGCTCTCCGTCCAAATAAACCAACAAAAGCAAATTACTGCACAAGAAAGCAAATATTTTAAATATGTATTTGGCCAAAAAAACGAAACAAATCAACTCTTTTCGGTTGTTTTCCTACACACACACACACACACACACACACACACACACACACACACACACACACACACACACACACACACACACACACACACACACACACACACACACACACACACACACACACACACACACACACAAAAAAAAAAAACAACAACACTGTTTGGCACAATGCAAAGCCTCTTTAAAACGCCAATATTATTCTGCAAATCAGGTCGTATTTTTTTCACAAATAAATAAAAGCAACATAATTGGCCTAAATTAACCAACTAGCACCCAGATAACTGATGGAGAAACATCTAAACCAAGAGCCAAACACACTCCACACTGCAAACATGACGTTCTTCCTCCGTGTTTCTGTCTCGTTTTCCAGCACAAATATCTAAACATTCTTAAATCAAGAGACATTTACTGGAGAAGAAGCAAAATGACTGACGATATTAAGTCTCGTTTAATTAAAAATTTATCAAATTTATTCTTAAAACAAGAACAAATATCTGTCAAAGGGGTCAGAAAAAACTTTTTCCCTTTGGATTAAATTTAAGCACAAACTCACTTAATTTTGGTGCATTTTTCATTAGATAAGTCTTAATATCTTCAGTCTTTTTGCTTCTCCAGTAAATGTATCTTGATTTAAGAGTGTTTAGATATTTGTGCTGGAAAACGAGACAGAAACATCATGTTTTTGCAGTGCGTTACAGAGGCTGCAGTGACATCACTGGCTGTCAAGCGTCTGATTGGCTGATTCAGGTTCACACTGCTAACCTGGATTCAGGGTTAGCCTGGTTTTGTCCACAGCAATGGCAAATCTAGAACATGGCTGACTGCTTAAAAGCAATTTACAATCCACTTTAAAGATAAAACAATAAATGTTCATTACAAGATATATGGATCCTCTGTGTGCAAATATAAAAATATTACAATTACAATATTAATCAAGTTCATTTGGTCAAGAACTAGTTCACCTGAAGAAAAGCCAGAAACCAAATTGCACAAAAAGATTCTAGTGTCCAGTGACCAAAAGAGCCACTTCATAATGTGTGTGTGAGTGAGAGTGTCTGAGTGTGTGTGTGAGAGTGTGAGTGTGAGTGACAGTGTGTGTGTGAGTGAGAGTGAGAGTGTGTGTGAGTGAGAGTGAGAGTGAGAGCGTGTGTGTGTGAGTGAGAGTGTGTGTGTGTAATTTAGTGTAATGCCATGCAGACCGCACAAATGATTTCAGAAGCTACAGTCAGACGTCTGGGTAAAAGTTCACCCAGAGCATCGTGATTAAAAACACTTGAAAGTACAAATACATAAAAAATATTTTCACAGACATTCATCAATAACTCGAGTTCAAAAACGTTGCATAATCTGATAGTAGAGTTGGAGTTGCTGATCGGCGTCTATGAGGTCAGGATGAAGGATCCGCTCTCGTCTCGTTCTCGGCTCTGGAACGACGAATGCACTCGCTCTAAATCCAGAACAACATCCAGCAGACGAGCAGCGACGACACGAGAGCGCTCAGACCGGCCCTGCACACACACTGACACACACACACACACACAAAAGAAATGCTTTAACATTTACACTGGGCTACATGTGCTTGTTCGGCTCTCAGTGTGTAATGGGTAGGTTTAGGGGTAGGGTTAGTGTGTGTGTGTGTGTGTGTGTGTGTGTGTGTGTGTGTGTGTGATGGGTAGGTTTAGGGGTAGGGTTAGTGTGTGTGTGTGTGTGATGGGTAGGTTTAGGGGTAGGGTTAGTGTGTGTGTGTGTGTGTGTGTGATGGGTAGGTTTAGGGGTAGGGTTAGTGTGTGTGTGTGTGTGTGTGTGTGTGTGATGGGTAGGTTTAGGGGTAGGGTTAGTGTGTGTGTGAGTGTGTGTGATGGTTAAGTTTAGGGGTAGGGTTTGTGTGTGTGTGTGAGTGAGAGAGAGTGTGTGTGTGATGGGTAGGTTTAGGAGTCGGGTTAGTGTGTGTGTGTGTGTGTATGTGTGATGGGTAGGTTTAGGGGTCAGGTTTGTGTGTGTGTGTGCGTGTGTGATGGGTAGGTTTAGGAGTCGGGTTAGTGTGTGTGTGTGTGTGTGAGAGTGTGTGTGTGTGATGGGTAGGTTTATGGGTAGGGTTAGTGTGTGTGTGATGGGTAAGTTTAGGGGTAGGGTTAGTGTGTGTGTGTGTGTGTGTGTGAGTGAGAGTGTGTGTGTGATGGGTAGGTTTAGGAGCCGGTTTATTGATGTGTGAGTGTGTGAGAGTGTGTGTGTGTGATGGGTAGGTTTAGGGGTCGGGTTAGTGTATGTGTGTGTGTGAGAATGTGTGTCTGTGATGGGTAGGTTTAGGGGTCGGGTCAGTGTGTGTGTGATGGGTAAGTTTAGGAGTCGGGTTAGTGTATGTGTGTGTGTGAGAATGTGTGTGTGTGATGGGTAGGTTTAGGGGTCGGTTTAGTGTAATGGGACAGAATATACAGTTTGTACAGTATACAAATCATTACGTCTATAGAGAGTCCCCACAAAGATAGCAAACCAGACGTGTGTGTGTGTGTGTGTGTGTGTGTGTGTGTGTGTGTGTGTGTGTGTGTGATTGTGCGTGTATGTGAGTGTGTGTGAGAGAGAGTGTGTGTGTGAGAGAGTGAGAGTGTGTGAGTGTGAAAGAGTGAGTGTGTGTGTGTGAGTGTGAGAGAGTGAGTGTGTGTGAGGAAGAAGAGTCGAGTCTGACCTGATGAAGGTGGACTGGTTTTCAGAAGCGTCTCTTCCTGTTCAGCGGTTTCCACTTCCTGTGTCTCCAGGAACTGCTTCCTGTGTCCCGAACATCAGTAGATCAGCACAATCAGGATTTGTTTCTTACAGAGATTTACCATGGTAACTAATTACTGCAGTTATTAATTAATATGGGATATTTTTTGTTTATGATTGTGGTGATTAAACTCATATTAATCATTGCAGAAACGCTCCAAAAC